>VMDO01001580.1:155484-201726 GCA_007922755.1 Pedetes capensis
ATACCAGAACACCTAATTGTGCTCATGAGAAATCTGTACATGAACCAGGAGGCAGTTGTTCGAATAGAACAAGGAAACACTGAGTGGTTTAAAGTTGAGAAAGGTATGCGTCAGGGCTGTATACTTTCACCCTATCTCTTCAATTTATATGCTGAGCAAATAATCCGAGAAGCTGGACTTTATGAGGAAGAACGTGGCATCAAGATTGGAGGAAGACTCATTAACAACCTCCATTATGCAGATGACACCACTTTGCTTGCTGAAAATGAAGAGGATTTAAAACATTTACTGATGAAGATCAAAGATCATAGCCTTCAATATGGGTTACGACTAAACATGAGCAAAACAAAAATCCTTCCGACTGGGTCAGCATGCAACTTCACAATAAATGGAGAAAAGATTGAAGTTGTCCAAGATTTTGCTTTGCTTGGCTCTATAATCAACACCCATGGAAGCAGCAGTCAAGAAATCAAAAGACGAATTGCTCTAGGAAAAGCTGTGGCCAAAGAGCTCTTTAGAGTATTGAAAAGCAAAGATGTCACATTGAAGACGAAGGTGCGTCTGACTCATGCCATGGTATTTTCAGTGGCATCATATGGTTGTGAAAGCTGGACATTGAACAAGAGAGACAGAAAAGGAATTGATGCCTTTGAATTGTGGTGCTGGAGATGTCTATTGAATATACTATGGACTGCCAAAAGAACCAACAAATCTGTCCTAGAAGAAGTGCAACCAGAGTGCTCCTTGGAAGCAAGAATGGCCAGATTGCATTCTTACCTATTTCGGACATGTAGTCAGGAGAGATCAATCCCTGGAGAAGGACATCATGTTTGGGAGAGTGGCAGGTCAATGCAAAAGAGGAAAACCCTCCACCAGATGGATTGACACAGTGTCTGCAACAATGGGCTTAAACATAAATAAGATTGTTTGCCTGGCACAGAATCGGCAAGTGTTTCGATCTGCCGTACATAGGGTCGCTACGAGTCAGACTCGACTCAATGGCACCTAACAACAACAACAACAGCAGCAAATAAATCTGAGGTAAAGAACATTCACACTGCCTATGCCCCCAAGATTTTTAAATCTAGGATTTGGCAGTGGAAATGTATTATTATTTTTTTTCTCTCCTAGTGCTGGAAGTTGAACCCAGGGCCTCTCAAGTGCTAGGCAGATGCTTTACCACTGAGCTACAACCCCAGCCCCATGTATTCCTATTGACATAAATGTCACAGTACTGTTACTGTTTATTTGCTTTTTAGCATTTCATTAACATTGTCCACGGAAAAATACTGATAAACTATCACTCTCATGGGTGACAAAATTGTCATGTGATTCCTCTGCTGGCATCATACCCTAGAGTTACCTGAGTCCTGTAATCCTGTTCTTAGCTCTAAGGCAGCATACTTTGGGACTTTGGTCAGTGCCTTAAAATTTATTCTTTACTTACTCCCAGTGCGGTTTTTGAAACTTTGCAGACTTAAAGTGTATTTATTGAAACTAACCCATGAAGTCTTCCAGCAATGCTTTTAGATGTATGTATGAATGTAGACATAACCTTTTAGGTTAACGAGAGTTAAAACTACAGGCTCTTGGGAAGACATTACCTCGTTCATGTTGGAAAGAACTATATTTTTGTTAGGAGTCATTGTCCAATTCATAGCAACCTTATGTACAACAGAGGAAACACTGTTGTCAGTGCTTCTCTGCTATTCATGTAGTTTTCAATGGCTGATTGTGTTTTGGGAATGGGCTGTCAGGTTCTTCTCCCAAGCCTGCAGTGCACGGTATTCCCAGACAGTCTCCCATCCAAGTACTAACCAGGACTGACCTGCTTAGCTTCTGAGATCTGAGGGGATTGGACATCACAGTGGTTCAGCTGCAGGCAAAGAACTATTTTAAGAACGAAATAAGTCATGTAGTTACCCTTCTGTTACTTTTTTTTTCCCCTACATGCATTCAAAAAGGAAGTTTCTTAATATAACTGCTAAAAATAGACTATGCTACGAGGCACACACCCTTACTATGTCCTAAAATACACAGATTTCTCCTATTCCATTTTTGGCTTGGAGCAAATGAATTGACTGCCATGCTTTGAAAAAGCCTTCTTTGAATAGCTTAGTACAGTGCTTGATTGTGTTGTATACCACTAATAGTGAATCTGGTTCAGAAAATGAAGTGAATCTATCAAGGCTTTTTAAAAGTCATCTGTTACTTTTTAGTTACAGACTTTTTAATGCATTATTGGTGTAAGCTGATTGGTACTTGAGGGTTCGTGTATGTTTGAGAGTATCGTATTCCATATACAAAAAATGACACATGAGAAATAGGTAGGTATTCAGGGCCTCATGATTTGAAAATAACAAAAAAGATTTATATTTCCTAGGGCTTTTTTGTGTAAAATCAACAGGAGAGAGCACTTTTTTGTATTTTTTGTATTTTGTATTTTTTGACTTTCTTTAGAAATCTTAGGCCCCTCCTTCTTTTTCTTTCTCCCTTCCTCCTTCCCTTGCTTCCTAACCCCACCTCCTTTTGCAGTGCTTGGGGGTTGAACCCAGGGCTTTGCAAGCACTCTCTACCACTGAACTCTGCCCCCAGCCTCTTCTTTATTATCTTGAGAAAGAGTTTCGCTAAATTATGCAGGTTGCTTCTGGCCTTGAACCTGTGATCCTCCTCTCTCAGCCTCCTGAGTTGTTGGGATTACAGGTGTGAACCCCCATGCCAGCGAAATCTTAGGTCTCTAGGACATCTAAAAAATGTAGTGTTTTGTTTTGTTTTGTGTATGTGTGTTGGGGGGTTGTTTTTGTTTTGTAGTTTTTGAGAGAGGATATCACTATGTAGCCCATGCTGGCCTTGAACTCATGATCCTCTTGCCTCTACTTTGCTAAGTGCTGAGATTACAGGTGTGCATTATCATACTCAGCTTAAAAAAATTCATTGACTGTCCAAGAAACACATGCAAAAATGCTCTATATCCCTATCCATTAAGGAAATACAAATCAAAACAACACTGAGAGTCCATCTCACTTCAGTAACAATGGCCAAAATTAACAAAATAAATAACAACAAATACTGGCAAGGGTACAGAGAAAAAGGAACCCTTTACACTGCTAGTGGGACTGTGAATTAGTTCAACCACTTTGGAAATCAATATGGAGGTACCTTAGAAAACTAAGAATAGAACTGCCATATGACCCTGATATACCACTCCTGGGGCCCCAGAGGAAAATAAATCATCACACCATAAGGACACCTGCACTTCCATATTTAATGTAACACTCTTCACAATTGCAAGGGTATGGAATCAACCAAGATGTCCATCAACAGGAGTGGATTAAAAAATTGTGGTATATATACACAATGGAATATTACTCAGCAATAAAGAAAAATGAAAATATGTAATTTGCAGCAAAATGGATGGAACTGGAGAACATCATCTTAAGCGATCTAACCCCTTCCCCCAAAGAGAAATACCATGTGTTCTCTCAGATGTAGGAGATAAAATCTAACTGAAAGCAAGAAAGGAAAACCTATACATATGTAGATATATAAAAATGAACAATTATATGTATCTAAGAAGAGCAAATATAAGCAAAATTGAAAGAAGGGTGGAGAGGATCAGTGGGTGGGAGTGGAGGTTAGGGAAGGGAGGAGGGAGATGGAAAATAGAGGGGAAAAGGAGGAGAGGAAAATTTCAAAATATGTGACACACCTATGAATACATGGGAAATATGGTTCGGTAAAATATGTAAGTGGGTGAATGTGTAAGCAAAAGTGATGTAATAGTTGCATAATGGATACAGCAGAAATCTTATCCCTCTGTACCCCACCAACATTTATAAATAAAGAAAAAAAATTCTTCGTAAAGGGCAACTAAAAATGTACAAGTGGTACATGGTGATGAGTCCCTCTGTCCCCAGACCGGGTTATCATCTTCCCCTTCACGGAGATAATTGGGTTTAGGTTTGATCTTTATTCTTCCAGGCCTTTTCTAGGAGTTCACACACTTAGTTTTCAACAAAATCTCAAAGAGAAGGCACCCTAAAAAGAGGGAACATTGGCTGAAAAACACAATGTACAATATGGTTGTCACAGAAGAATGAAACATCCTGTAGTAAAAAGAACCTTTCATAATACACTCATAATTTTAAAGCATTAAATGTGACTCTTTTTAGAAATCTGTGGGTAGATAATACTTACAGTGCTTATTTTCCTACTTACCCTGGTAATTGCCCAGTTCCTCAGTGAAAAGTACTGATCCCAGAACACACCAGCAGAGAGCAATAGAACCCCCTGAGTGGAGCTATTTAGAGACCCACGCTATGCTATGAAAAAATGATTGTTATGTGATATTTCATCTGTAAGAACATGCTCATTTCTTGTTCTGACACCGCATCACAGATTCTCTTTCATTCTCAGTTGGTGTTAATGACCACGCTGGTGGTATTCATGTGTCCTTTGTGAGGCTTTGGGCAACCTCCCTTTACTTGCTTCCAGTGCAGCCTTAATGCTTTAGCGGGAGTATTTGCCAAACCTAATTTCTTGTTCATGCTGCACTTGTATTAAAGGAGTTTTAGATGAAAAAGTACCCAGGCTTCAGAAAGCATTTAAATTTACTTCAGTTGCCATTTGAACAAATGCTACAGGTAGACATAACTGATGATATTAAAATTGGGGGCAAAATTACAGATGTTCTTGTATGTCATCAAATGGGTAAGCAACCATGGTATAGGAGAAAAGGGGGAGACCTGGGTCTGTAGGGAGAGAGCCCTGCCACTGATTTCGCTGGGACTCATCTTCTTGAACCTGCAGCCATAGCCCTGTGGCATAGGATCTGGTCAGATCTCGGAAGCTAAGCAGGGTTGGGCCTGGTTAGTACTTGGATAGGACACCACCTGGGAACACCAGGTGCTATAGGCTTGGGAGATGGACCCGGCAACCCACTCCCAAAAAATCAATCTGTCATTAAAAACCCTATGAATAGCAGAGAAGCACTGACAATAGTGTTTCACCTGTTGTTCATAGGGTTGCTATGAGTCGGATACTGACTCGACAGCACCTAACAGCAACAACATCTTTTTGAGGCCAGTTACTTCAAACTTCAGTTAGGAATAAGGAAGGGAAAAGCTCACATGTCTTCAGTGTCATCTGTGTGCCAGACATTGTTCAGGCTGTTTTCTACTATCTTCAAACCAGTTTTGGACCTGTTATTGAACAGAATTCATTGTTTCATAGAGCCTTTGGCTGACAGGTTCATGGCAGTGATCAGGGTCTTAATTTGAAGACTTCTGCTATCTTCACTGTGCCCAAGAATTCCTAAATCAGAGGTGAGCATCTTTACAGCACAGGTACAGCTTAATAAGACCTTTCAGTGCTGTGGATGAGCTAGAGAGGTAGGCAAGGGGAAGGGAAAGAAGAAAGCCTGAGAACGGTAATGGGGGAGAGAGTGGGAGGGCAGCCATGCACTAAAACCCTGTCCTGGGGAGAGCAGGTTTGGCTCTCTATTGTGACGTGCCTATTGGTTTGGGATTTGTGACAGAGTCTTGCTCTGTAGCCCAGGCTGACCTCGAACTGGCAAGCCCTCCTGCGACTCAGCCTCTCACCTGCTGGGATTATAGGCGTGCACCACCAGGCCTGGCTGTGACATGCCCGTTGGGATAGACTTTTCTGGTTTTGAGAAATAAGGGTAGAAATGATAACTTTAAGAAATTAGCTTTTTATTATAAAAAGCAGTTACTGTATGTCTGCTGTAGTATCAATGAATAAAACCCCGTCTGAGAACAAATTAGAGAAGATAACTTTATTTTTATTTTTTTAAAGTTAATTTAAATTTGAGAGACGGTAGTGGTGGTGCATGCCTGTAGTCCTACTAACTCAGGAGGCAGAGGCAGGATTGCAACTTAGCAAGACTGTCTTCCAAGATAAAAAACAAAAAGGGGCTGGGAGTGGAGCTCAGTGGTAGAGTGCTTGCAAAGTAAGTGTGAGGCCCTGGGTTCAGCCACCACTACTGCAAAAAAATAAATTTTTTTTTTTGAGATATGATCTTGCTGTGTAACCCTATTTGGCTTTGAACTCATCATGTAGTCCAACCGGCCTCATACTCCCGATCCTTTTGCCTCAGCCTCCTGAGTGCAGGGGTGACGCCACCACACCCAGCAATGTCATTTTTTAAATGTCTGGGCAATGTATGATTCCATTCTCCCATTCTTACCTAAAACATCGGAACTGTCTCATTCTTTGCATTGCTAGCAACGATTTCCTTCTGCTTCAAAAGTAAACATATCATTTATAATGTATCATATGAGTCAGATGCTCTGTCAAGTTACTATGGTGAAAAAGTAAAATTTTGAAAGATTATTGTGATTGTTTAAACCTTAACAATTTCATAATAGTTTAAAATGTTCCAGGGGAACTATGAAAGTAATAGTACTTGCATATATTAAAAGGCAGTTATAAACTCAGAACAGAATCTGATTTCCGAGTGGATTCTTTAGATGGTTTTATTTTCTCTACCATGTCTCAAGCTGGGTGTGGTTCTGCATGCCTGAAACCCCAACACCCCAGCACTTGTGAGGCTGAGGCACAAGGATCATGAACAGGGTCACGGCCAGCTGGGCTACTCACAATAAACAGCAACAACAAAAATTATGTCTTTTTGGTTCTCCCCTTCTGAAAACAGTCTTCAGAAGGTTAAGAAATCAGTTCTGTTTCCAGGTAGGTCTTCAGTAACAGCAGCATCAATGACACATGCAGAGAGACTCGATGGCATGGAGCAGGCCAACCTCTTAGAGAAGTCATCAATCGGGAAAGCAGACTCCATTCCTCCCCTTTGTGAAGTTGATGCAAGCTCCACTAAGGCCCTAGAATGGTCCTACAATTCAAGATAAACATGTTTCATCATATTCTGAATCACACCCCCCCATGTGTATATCTCTGTCTCTCTCTGTCACTCACATGCTGCTGCCACGTGTTTTTATGGGGTTGTTGTTGTTGCTTCCTTTATCTTTCTTGACATGGTCTCACTATGTAGCCCAGGCCAGCCTGGGAACTCCCTGTGTATCCCAGGGTGGCCTCAAAGTCGCCAACCTTATGCCTCTATCTCCTGCATGCCAGGAATACAGGTGTGTGCCACCACACCCGGCTCTTTTTCAAGATGATTTCAGAGATGGTAAATCCTCTTGAAGGTACTAAGAGCTCAATTAGAAAAATCATTAGTGAAGATTTTTCTTAACCTATTGCCAGTATAAATTCTACCGATGAACTGTTATTAAAATATGTTAAGATTATAGAAGCAGTATTTGAAATCTTTTCATGGGTACTATTTTGATCTTAACATACTGCTCCACAAACCAATATTGAAGTAGACAAAGGTTCATCCCAAGTTTCATCAAAAGCAGTGAAGTCTTTTAACTGCTTGAACTGGGACACATAGATGCTTCGTAACCAAGAGTCTTGGTGTGTGTGTTTTGGCAAATCTCTGAATATTCAATTCACGACTTCATTAGTGAAGGCAGAAGACAGCAAATCTAGTAAGGAGTGACTAATAGGAATAAAGTGTTCAGAAACAACAGAATGATTCTGTGGTATTACCTTTTGTGGGGTTTTTTTTGGGGGGGAGTGGTTTCTGTAGCATCCAGTATTCTCTGGATATGTGTGAATTTTTTGCCTTGAAAACTAGCACCTTCAAAAAGGAACTCAAAACATAAGTTCTACACACTTGGTACTTTTTTCCTCCATTTCATGAGTCATCAGGTTACAGATAGACCATGAGCCAGCTCCAATGTTACATAGCTGTGCTGTGCTCGTTTTATATCCAGCAGCTGGAATGGAGCCACCACCCCAATAGCCTCCAGTTGTTGCAAGTGTACTGAATTAAATTTTAATTGAAGTTAAGCCATTTAAATTGCTGAAATTATTAGGTTCTGTAGGGTTCCTCCTCTGTTCCTTTCCCTCTTTTTCTGTTTCTTGTTTTTGTTTCTCTTTATTTTCTTTCTCTATCTAGAAGCAAAATGGAAGAGGACAGAATAGTGTATTTTATCTGGAAGAGTACTAGAATATATAAGGCTGAAAGTGTGGCGAAAAGCCCAAAGCACTGAAGATAACCAGGCTCTTCTTTCAAGGCCTGAGCTCTCTGCCCTTTGCTTTTTCAGGAAACATAGGAGGAGTTTGAATGAATTGTTGAATATCTGTTGGAGGCCTATTATAAAATAAACTAAAAATGTCTTAAAATGTTTAGCTGTTATCTATGGGTTCAGTTTCATTTATCTCAAGCCGCAGTTCCTGCATCGTTAAGTTTCTGCAAAACAGCTGTAAAAGAAGTCTTTGTGAGTCAGACTGAGCACATGAGGCCTTGGCTTGCCAGCAGAAGATGAAAAGTCACAGAGTGTTATATTCTGTTTGGTTGACAATATAGCTTGAAAGAGAACTGCATGACTTCCTAGAACCTGTCCACTTCATTGCAGTCTGTAATCATTAGACAGCTACTTGGTGTGGGACTTGAATCCAGTCCTTCTTATTCAATCTTTGGTTCTTCTCCGCTGCACCACTTCTTGCTCCTTTCTCTAATAAACATTTTTGTTTGGAGACTGCAAAAGTAATATTTATTTGTCTTTAGTCTCCTCTATGGAGTGTATTTAAAGCATTGAGTCCTTTTGTCCTTCTTTATTCAACTTTAACCCATTCATGAAATAATTCTTTGTAAAAAGACGAGCTTTATATCATTACCTTACCTTATACTGAGGCACATAACTGTTAATTGTGAAAATCTTGGTAAGTTGTGTTTTATGACTTTGGAATGAGACCATTGTTTTTCAGGTGATCACAATTTGCACATGACAAGATGAAAGACCTTTAATGGCCTCATTCTGTGAGACGTGTTTATGTGTTTGTGTGTGTGTGTGTGGTGGTGGTGGGGTTCAAACATAGGGCCTTGTGCACTCTAGTCAACCGCTCTACCATTTACCCATGCCCTCAGCCTCTCTTTTGTGTAGATTGTAAAAATTTTATAAACCCTTTGCTTTGATGAGATACTATTGTTCTTTCTTATATTTGTGCTACCTTTTGTTGTTTAACTTTTAAAACTTGAAAATGTTGAGGTTTGAAAGTAAACATAAAGCATGAACTGTTAGCATTTCTGAACTCTATGTACAAGTAGTTCAGGGGGATATAAATTATAAGTGGAAACAAATGTGGGTCTGAGTGAGCATGTGAATGGTTGACTTGTAGACCAGTGATGAGCAAGATCTTGGGCCTGTGGGACCCTTTAGTCATCAAGGAATGACAGGTGTTCTGGATGATGAGTAAAAAGGAATAACCAGAAGAAACCAATGAAGTGAAGGATTGGAAAGAATTAGTTCCAATTTGCAACTGAATACATACAAAGGTAACTGTACTGTTATAGTCTTTCCTTACTATTTAAATAAATGTGAGTCTGGAAGATCTCCCTCAGGTTTCGTATATTCCCATAGTTTTGTATTCTTATCTTGTCTGACCCTTTGGTGTTCAGGGAAAGAATCAGGATTGAAAATCAAATTAGATCTTGACTTTTAGAAATCCTCCTTTGGAGCTGAGGTTCTTGTAGAAGTTGATGGAAAACGTGATTTTTTCTTGGGCTTAGAAGAGAGGGAGGCCCTAGAACTTGGGTAGGGGAAGACTCTCAGAAAATTTGGATTAATCAAATAACTGAATAAGTCCTTATGTCTTAGGTTGGAAGGTAGTCAAGGAAAGAAGAGGCACTCTCCAACCTAAGTCGAAAGATGGAACCAGAGAGGGAATGAATGAGTGAATAAGACCAGGGGAGATTGGTGGCAGGGCTAGGTGTAGTTGTGGTATCTACTCTATTTTGAATGTTCTGTTCTCTTTTCAAGACAAGTTCTCACTGTGTAGCCCAGTCTGGCCTGGAACTGTCTATGTAGATCAGGCTGGCCTCAGTCCTCATGCTTCAGCCTGAGTACTGGGATTACAGGGAGGCCCCACCACACCCAGCTTTCAAAAATTTTTTTTTCTTTTCTGTACTGGGAGTTGAACTGAGAGCCTCATGCACGGCAAACACTCTACCACTGAGCTGCACCCTCAGCCCATTTTTTGCTTTTTATTTTGAGAAAGGGACTCACTAAGTTATGTAGGCTGCCTCTGGCCTCAAACTTGTGATCCTCCTACCTCTGCCTCCTACCTCTGCCGCACTGGATTTATAGGCATATGCCACCATGCCAAACCTGTAGCTGTATCCCTGTGGTGTCCAATCCCATCAGATCTTGGAAGCTAAGTAGAGTTGAGCCTGGTTAGTACTTGGATGGGAGACCACCTGGGAACACCAGGTGCTGTAGGTTTGGGAGAAGGACCTGGCAACCCACTCCTAAAAAACAATCAGCCATTGAAAACTCTATGAATAGCAGAGAAGCACAGAAAATAGTGTTTCGACTGTTGTACTTAGGGTCACAATGAGTCAGACACTGACTGGATGGTACCTAACAACAACAACAACCCACCACACCAAGCTTTGAAAATTCTTTCTAATGACAAAGTGTTTTGCCTTCATGAAACACGTATCTTTTATTCAAATTTTGTGCATTCATAGGAAGGAAGGAAGGAAGAAGGCAGGCGGGCTGGGTAATTTAAAGACAAGATAGCTCTGTAGTCTATAATGGGAGAGGGAAGTTCTTTGAAATGCTATGCTGTTATACACTTTTTTTAAATTCTGAAAGTTTTCAAATGTATTCAAGAATAGGCCACATTTCTCCATAACCTCAATTCATATGCCAGGATTTTTACCATATTTGCAGTGCCCCCCCTTTTTTTCTTATTTTCTTTGCTGAAATGCTTTAAAGTGAGTTCTGGGTATTGTATCATTTCACCCCAACTTACCTCTGCATATGTCTCCAAACAATGTGGACATTTTCTTACCTAACCACAGTGCCATTGTTATGCCCACTTCCTAGTATATAATTCAGTTTCCCTGGGTATCGCCAGAGTATCTTTTTATCTTTGGTGGATCTGTTCAAATCAGGATCTAAACAAATTCCCGTCATTATATTTGATTGTTATAGCTCTTAAATTTTTCTTAATCTGTAATAGTACCTCCTAGCTTCCACTGTGCCTTTTCCCTTCAGTATTAATAACTTGTAGAAATCCAGTCGATTGAACTGGATATTCTCCCAAATCCAGAGTGTGGCTGATTGTTTCCTTGTGATATCTTTTCACTTTGTCCTCTGAGAGTAAGCCACCCCTTACCCTGCATTTCCTGAGACTAAAAAGTTGTATTTGTTAATTATTGAGGACCTCAAAGAGCTTTTAGTTCTGTGGGTTATTGATTTTACTGCATTAGAAATTAAAGCTAACAGATTTAAAAATAACTTGCTAATTCAATGGAATAGAACAATAATTAACCCATTACTTATCATCACAAAGACATTCCTAATGGGAAATAACTATCTTTTCCAAAACAAAGAAAAATAGTTAAGAGTGGCATTGTTTTACATTTTTGCACATCTCTAATGTCTGTCCAGGAAAAGGATGGGGCAACCCACTCCCAAGGCAATCCCAAAACAATCTGCCATTGAAAACCCTATGAGGGTCGCTGTGAGTCAGACACAACTCGACTAACAACAACATCTGTCTGCTTTTGTAGAATAGACTTCTCCTCTCTGCTTCTATATTAATTATCTTGCCATATCATACGCAGAGTAGCCAAAGTAAATTTGGAAAACTGCGTTATACATGCATGAAAGAATGAGAATGAAAGAGCAAATGCTGACCCCTCTTTTTTTTCTGTATTCTGAGACAGTCTTACTATGTAACTCAGGCTGGCCTTGAACTCACGATCCTCCTGCCTCAGCCTCCTGAGTGCTGGGATTACAGGCATAAGCCACCACTCCTGGCGATGCTTACCATTGAGAGGATAGGATAGCTTCGACCTCATGGACTACCTACAGAAAGTGTCTTTTAGACTAGACTTTGAAAAGCACATGTTCCATTGGTGTGCGTAGATTCAGTATTAACATTTTGGTAAATATGCTTAATGGTGCCTTATGCTTCATGACTGACATATCTGGTCATCTAATAATATTCATGGATGGGCCTGAGTGAGCAACGTTGCTTTTAGTCAGGTAGTAACTATTCTGCTCTGGTTAGTAGTTGTAAGCATAAAGTTTTATTATCTTTATTAATTTTTATGGTATTTCCAGATTTTCCTAACAGGAGGAAAATCCTTTCATTATTAAGTTTTGAATTCTCCTGGAAGGTGTGCTATTTAACATTTTTCCATTTGTCCACTTGTTTATCTATCTCTAACCAATTTCTTTTGCCTGATACCTATTTTGCTTTTTGATGACTTTTAAAATAAATTTGGACAAAATCCTTATGTAACATAGCTATTAAGCCTTTCTCACAGTAGTATTTTTCCTTCTTGTATTGCCTTTTATCTTTGGTTATGCTTTCTTTTCTATATATTGAAATAATTTTGACATTAGATCGTCTAATCTGGTGATCTTTTTCATTGTTAAGTCTGGACGTCTGTGAAAACGGAAAAGAGGTAGCACCAAGATTTGGAATCTTCTAGTTGAAAAGGAATGCAGGGGTCAGCTGTTCTTTATTTTTCACCCCACTGCCAAGAAAAGGGAGGGGTGTGAAGACCGAGAGAAATTGTGGCTTATTTATCCTAGACACAGGGTATCAGAGGTGAAACCAGAGACTAAATTTCCCTAGTCTTTTTTTTTTTTTTCTTCCTCATTCTACTACTATCTGTCTTGAGTACCTTAGTTAAATTTGGAATGAGAATGAAGGACTTTGTCTTTTGTTTGACAAACAATATACTCTTAATTTTCTTATATGTTATGTGCTTTGTGAAGATTTGTGTCTTATTAGAGTACTATTGCAGCTCTTATACTTAGAGAGAAAACACTACGTCTTACTCATTCTTACAGACTTTAAAATTTAGAAGTGTTTTGAGAACTTAAAGTGTTGTTGCTTGCTTGGTTAGAGTGAAATATGATCTCATTTTGACCACTGTTTTGCCTAACAGGAAGCCTGCAGACCTGCAGAACTTGGCTCCCGGGACCCACCCACCATTTATAACTTTCAACAGTGAAGTCAAAACGGATGTAAATAAGATTGAGGAATTTCTTGAAGAAGTCTTATGCCCTCCCAAGTGAGTATCAAATAACAGTGCATGGGAACAGTGCCACCTCTTTGAAGACTTATTTGTTGCCAGGGACTTTTTCCTGATGGTACTTAAGTTAAACTTTCATAGCATTGATTTGAAATGACCAGGGCTCTGTTCTAAGTTACTTATAATTAGGGCTACATAGGTGTCATACTTGGCTTCTTTCTAGGCCAATAAGCCATACTAAGAAAGGTGGGAATCTGTCTAAACTAGAGAGAATGCAGTGAAAGCAGGTGTGGGACGTGTGAGATAGGTCAGAAAAGACTGGTGATCTGGGCTAATGGCCCCAAGCCCTGAAAGTTTAGGGAGGAGAGGGATGGGGAAAAATAGGTCCCAAAATAAGCCTTGCCAGAGTCTAAGCAGGCACATGGGGCAATTATCTGTGGGATTTGCTGTCAGTCCATTTTAAAGATAACTTTCTGAAGCTACAAGCCAGGGTAAGTGACTTTTCACACTTTTTTGGGGATTCATATTCCTTATTTGAGACATTAATGTTGGTCTAGAAGCAGTTTACTGGAGATGAAAGGAAGTTAGGCTTCCTGGAAAACAGAAATAAAAGAAGTTGGAGGCTCTTGCAAGGAAAGAAGGTGGAGGATAGGCTTTAGAATTGTACAAATATGCAAATGCAATTTTTAGCTTTAGCACGAGATTGCTAACCAGAGGGCAGTTCTATTCAGAGCACACAACAGGCTAGTTGTAGGAGAGGCATAATTCTCCTCACAGCCTTCCTGCCTGCCATCCCCATATACCATAATGGTTGTTACTTAAATTGCAGATAATGCAGCGTTGCATCCTACTGAGATCTTGGCATAGGTTCAAAGCATTGTTGGTTTCTTGTACACCTTTCTAGTTTTGTTATAATGAAAACGGATGTGTTCCTTTTCTGCCCTGAGCATTTCTTCTTGCTAGTTAACTTGACCTGTACCCTCCATGTCCAGATAAATTTCCCAGGAATGGGATTATTGGGTTAGAGGGTTCTATGACCTGAGATTTTTTGTGGTGCTGGGGATTGAAGCCAGGGCCTTATGCATGCTAGGAAAGTGCTCTGCCTCTGAGCTACATCCCTAGCAGTCAGAAGGTTCCAAAATTAGCTGCTCAGTATTCATCCATGTATCTGTTCATTCATTTGCTCTGCAGACAGTTGCTGGACAGCAAAATAGTGTGAATACACTGGTGAATAAGAGACAGTTCCTGCGCTAAACAAGCACTGCTGAGTATGAGGGAGAGGTGAGGGTGGGGAGGGCATGGTGAGTGAGTAGAGCCAGGCAGGGCTTTAAACTAAACCTTATTTTGAAGAGAAAAAAAGTAGCATCCAGCAGGCAACTGAAGGAACCACAGGCATTTTAGGGCAGAAAACTCATTTGGATTAAATAGTGTTTCTTTTAGGGACCTGGGGGAGTGGCTGGAGTGTGGTATGCAGGTTTGGGAATGGCAGGCAGGAAGACTGTGAGGAGAATTATGCCTCTGCCTACAACTAGCCCGTTGTGTACTCTGAATAGAACTGCCCTCTGGTTAGCAATCTTGTGCTAAAGCTAAAATTGCGATTGCTTTTTCCTTTTCTTTGGTACTAATTCTCAGAGCCTATCCTCCACCTTCTTTCCTTGCAAGAGCCTCCAACTTCTTTTATTTCTATTTTCCAGGAAGCCTAACTTCCTTTCATCTCCAGTAAACTATTTCCAGACCAACATTAGTGAAACTGTGCCTTAATTTTTCCTCCAGGCCATGCATATAATCAGAGTACCAGTAAATCAAAACTGTGCTTTTTGTAAAATGTAAAGGGCAGCTTTATACATATCAGTAAGGAACTATTATGAATGTGGAACTAACATGCTACTAGATCATTTTTATCCTTAAAATGTCTGTCAGCTTTGAGGAAAGTACCATAGTTGCCAGCTTACCTTCAGACACTGATTGAAAATGATCTTTTCATGTACCCATGGATCCTTGTATTGACATTAAATTATGAATAGAGAACCAGTTTGAATGACTTATTCTCTGTGAAGGAAACTGTATTCTGTTTTAAAGCATTTCTGAAATGCTTATGTAAATTCTTACAAGTATATTTTCGGTTTTTAAAATCAATGTGCTGATAAGATACATACCATGTTAGTCCAACACTTTCTTATATTCTCTTCCACAACAATAATGACAACAAACTCAAGAATTTTCTTATTCCTTCTTCTTAAGTCTCTCAGAGGGAATAGATATTAAGAGAAACAGTAGAGCTATAGCAAAATACTCTGGTTTCTTAACATCCAGTGGAAGACATTGCAGCTTTGACTAGGGCTTTGGAAATAAACATTTTTCACTTTGCTTGTTTATATAGAAATTTCAGCCCCATTTTATTCGGGCAAATTCATAGAGATACTGTGCCCAGAGAGATAGGTTTTTCTTTTCAGTTTAAACACTTGGGAATCTTTCTATTTTGAGTATGCACAATGTGCTGAATTCTTTCTAAAGGCATCTTTCTTTCTTTCTTCTTTTTTTTTTTTTTTCCAGTCCTGGGGGTTGACCAGGGCCCCGTGCTTGCATGCTTTGCAAGTGCTACACCACTGAGCTGCACCCCAGCGCATTTTTTCTACTTTTTTGAGACAGCGTCTCGCTAAGTTACACAGACTGCCTCTGGTCTCCAACTTGCAATCCTCCTGCCTCTGCCTCCCAAACCACTGAGATTACAGGCATGTGCCACTGCGCCCTGCCATTTTTCTTGTTTTTGTGTTATAGTTTATACTCTAAAGAAAGATTCTGAGTAAAATTTTAAAGTTTCACTTTATATGGAAGGGATTATTTTTGATACTGCTAATGCCTCTCTGTTATTATCAGCACTTAAGTGCTAATTATATGCCATGCACTGTGCTTTGTGGATTATTTTATGGATTATCTCAGTCCTCACAGAGATATTTATAAGGACACTAAAAATGAGAAATCCAAGTTATTTGTTTGAGGTTTCATAGTTAATGGTGTCAGAGATGAGCTTTTAAAGCCAGGTCAAGGGCTGGGGATGTGTTTCAGTGGTAGAGTGCTGGCCTTGCATCCACAAGGCCCTGAGTTCAATTCCTAGCACCGTAAACAAACATCCATAATAATAATAATAATAAAAATAAGATAAATAAAGCCAGGTCAATAATCCCAGCACTCAGGAAGCTAAGACAGTGACTTCAAGGCTAGCCTGGGCTACACAGCAAGTTCCAGGTCAATTTGGGCTACCAAGTGAGACCCTATCTCAAACAAGTATATACATACATGTATACCCAAAAAACTCTAATAGTTTTTTTTTCCTTTAAAACGTGTTTCTTCTGTTCTCTTCTCTCATTTTGTTAGGTTTGGTGTTTATAAAAGAGGCCAAATGTAAATCTTTAATTAGGATTGTGCTCAGTGAGCACAAAATTGCAGGTTAGCTCAAGTTTAGAGGGAGGGTAGGAAAGAAATCAAAGGTAGTCGCTTATTTTGATGAGCAAGTAAGACTGAAGGTAGTCGTCAATCAATGAATGCTGTAAAGTGCAGGTGAGGTTTGGCTTCTGGTGAGTTTTCATTTATTTACACGCACCAAAACAGCATATTTGGATCGGAAGTGACTTTCGCTTAGTGGGTTCTGCAGCCCGTAGTGTGAAATGCTTGCCAAATAGCACAGCCTCTCTCATGCAGAATTGTTAGTAGAGGAGGTAGTGTTTCTGGGGCCACCACCTGCATTCTTCTCCCTTCCTCTTTGGCTGTACGTTGTTGGAGGGCATTTAGGACCATTGCTGCTGACTCACTGCCTTTTCTTGTCAGGACAGGAGGTCTTCAAGTCTCTATTGCTGATCCTCTTCACCCTCTGCTTGTAAGTCTTGTTTCTAGATGTTGTTGTTAGGTGTTGTTGAGTCATGTTCAACTCATAGCGACCCTCATAGGGTTTTCAATGGCTGATTGTTTCGGGATTGCCTCAGGAGTGGATTGCCACATCATTCTCCCATTTTTGTGCTGGGAATCAAACTCAGGACCTCAGAGACTGCAGAGCAGTGCTCTACTAACTGAGTTAAATCCCAGTTTGAGTTAAATCCTACTTTGTTTCTAGAGAGGATGAGGAAAAGAGGCAGGAGAGTTATGCAAACAGGTGGGCTAGAATCAGCATGCTGGGTAATGTGATTTTGGCCAGGATTTCAAACCCAAGAAAAATTGGGCCAGGCTTGGGTGCAGGCTCAGTATGTTAAAATTTAGAGGATTCACAATCGATTCAGGTTTGGTTTAGGTTCAGGTTTAAAACTTACCTATGTGTGGATAGCAGAGCTTCAAACTGAACCTAAACCCCAAGCCCATTCTTGTTCAAGCATTTAAATTTTTTTTTTTCTGAACCTGAACCTGAGCCCAGTGAAAAATGAAAATTTCAGCTTTTAATATTTTTTTGGGGGTGGGTGGGTGGCGGGTATCATTAGTTATTTAAAAACTGAAAAAGAAAATTGAAAAAAAATTACTTATATATCTACATATAGGATTAAAATTTTAAACCCAAACCCTCTAAATTTTAACATATTGAACCCAAACTTGAACCCAGTTGCTAACACATTTGAAGCCTTAGTTAGAGAACCACTGGACCTGGGGGACAGTAAAGCTGAGTTTTGGTTCCCAGATACTTTTTTGTTATTGTATTGTTTTGCTTTGTTTTGTTTTTTGAGGCAGGATCTCACTGTATAACCCACAGTAGTCTATAACTCACTGTGTAGCCGAGGCTGGCCTCGAACTCACATTCCTCTTCCTCTGCCTCTGAGTGCTAGGGTTGCATGCATGCACCACCGTACCCAGTGAGGGCCAAGTATGTAAGCTTCAGGAACATAATTTAATTTTAGGCAGATTGAGAGATTTGAAGCTATAGTGTAACAAATTCTTCCAGGCTGGACATGACCCTCAGCATCTTAAAGTAGAGCAGCTGTGATGACCTGGGAGCCCTTGGCCAGTAGTCTTAGCAACAAAATAGGATCTGCTGTACAGCTGAGGGTGGTGCCTATCACGGTAGAAGGCCTGTTAGCGGTCCCTGGTGGGTCAAGGCCCTCTTGGAGACCCTTCACCCCATCTCTAACCACTATATGCTAGGGAAAGGATTGGCTGGGATGGTGCAGCTTCCGTGAGACTTCTTGCTTGGTGGGAACTCCTCAGAGGGATCCTTCCCAGTGGTGAAACTGGGTGTCCACTGATGCTCCTCTACCCCAGTAATCCCATGGATTGCCAAGTTTAACTGACCATGATCCTTCCTTCGGTCTGTGTGCACTCTCTTGGTTTCTGGGGATACATGGATGCCTCCTGGTATCTTCTCAGGAAAAGTAGTTAATGCAACAAAGCTGAATGGTCTCTTAGAGCTTGTTGTTGTTGTTAGGTGCCATCGAGTCGGTATCCGACTCATAGCGACCCTCATAGGGTTTTCAATGGCTGACTGTTTTGCGATTGCCTTGGGAGTGGATTACCAGGTCCTTCTCCCGTTTTTGCGGTGCTGGGAATTGAACTTGGGACCTCAGAGACTGCAGCTCAGTGTTCTACCAACTGAACTAAATCCCAGCCCCGTCTTAAAGCTACAGTATTCTTTTTAAATTAATAGTACACATTTAGTAATTTATTTCAGCAGTGGAGAATAGGGCATGTTTAACCTGCTTTAGAGAACAATTTTTTTTCCCAGAGTTTTGATAGCATCTATTTCTGTAAGAATAAGAATAAGCTGATTATAAATCCTCCTTCATTCTTATAACTGTTCACCAAAATAGGTTCCTAGATGGAACTCTTGTATGTTTTTACAGTAGTAAATGTACTTCTGTATGCTCAGCATACCTCTCCAGCACTTAGTACAGTGCCCAACACACTGAATAATTAAGAGAATAAGTGAATGTGTGAATAATGAATATACAAATAATCTGAAATTCAGGCCTCACTTGTTATATGTGATTTTGACAATTATGACGTTTACTTCATTAGCATATATAGGTACAGCTAAGTACTGGTTTATTGCCTGCAGCCGTACCACTGTGGCATCTAATCCTGTCAGCTCTCCCAAGCTAAGCAGGGTCAGACCTGGTTAGTACTTGGATGGGAGACCGCCTGGGAACAACAGGTGCTGTAGGCTTGGGAGAAGGACCTGGCAACCCATACCCAAAAAATAGTTAGCCACAGAAAACTGTATAAATAGCTGAGAAGCACTGACAATGGTGTTTCGTCTATTGTACATAGGGTCGCTATGAGTCAGACTCGGACTTGACAGTACCTAACAACAACAAGTACTGGTTGGGGAGAAGAATAATTTTGGACACTTGGCTAGAGAAAGACATAGATGTATTGAAGAGGCACTTAAATTCCCTGCACTAGTTTTTGTTTGGATTGGGTCAGTGAAGATCTTGTATTACAAGTGGTAGAAACCTCTAGACTGGCGACTGTTGGTTTTTATTGTTGTTGATAGGTGCCCTCGGGTCGGTATCCAACTCATAGCCACCCTACGTACAACAGGCGAAACACTATTGACAGTGCTTCTCTGCTATTCATAGGCTTTTCAATGGCTAATTGTTTCTTGGGAGTGGGTTGCCGGGAGAAAGTGGGTTGCCGGGTCCTTCTTCCAGGCCTACAGTATCTGGTGTTCCCAGGCAGTCTCCTATCCAAGTACTAACTAGGCCCGACCCTGCTTAGCTTCCGAGCTCTGATGGGATCGGAAGCCACAGTGTTACGGCTGCAGGTGTTGGTTTTTATAGTCAAGGAAAATCCAGGGATGTTGGACCTGGGATTAATTGTTTCACCTCTGGTGGCAGTCAGGGGGAGCAGGGGAACTTCTATTGCTGGGAGGAAAGAAGTTTATACACAGTCATAAATTCAGGTTAAACTCATTTATTATATTTGTTCACTAAAAAACTATGTAATTGTACTCACAGGGGAAATTAAGATTAAAAATTGAGGGATATTTGGAGACTAGGCAGACCTGTTAAAAAGAAAAATAGAACCAGGCATGGTGGTGTACGCCTGTACATACCTGTAATCCCTGTACTTGGGAGGCTGAGGCAGGAGGATCAAAAGTTCAAGGCCAGCCTGGACTACATAGCAAGACCCTGTCTCAAAGAAAGAAAAAAAGATAGCTCAAGCATATATAGGTGTTCAATAGATATTTTATATAATTGTTACCAGTATAATATTATGATTAGTTTTTAGAAGATAGATCTTTTCCTGAATTCAAAATGTCAGCGGGTTTAGGGGTGCTGTTACCCTCATGTACCGCCTGCCCTGAGGAGTTCTCTTTCTTGGGACCTCCAATCAGGAGACGCTTGGTCACTGGAAAGAATTTCAGGACAAGACAAAAGTGGAGCTGAATTTTGAGTGTATTAGATAAAGGGTGAGAGATAGTACCTGCTTCCAGAGTGAGACTCAGCCTTTAGAGAGAGAGAGATGCTCCTGTGTGCCTTTAGGGTGGGTATATATGTGATTTTGTGTCTTTCGAAGTTACATTGTTCCTTAAAGGGTATAATTTACAGTTTAGTCAGAAGTGTTAAGAAAGAACAATGAGCTGATTTTTTAAAAAGAACTTCTTGTGATTGAATTTTCTACTCTCGGGGACAAGAGATGAGGTGCTGATAAAATAGAAACTTCTGGTGTACTTTTATCTAAGAAGCTCCTCTTTAGTAGAGTCAGACCATAAGAGGGCTTAGGACGTGCATTGTTTAGGTTTACAGATAAGGAAGGGCTGGTGTTAGGATGCATGTGTCAAAATGGCCAAAGGCGTTTTTACAAAGAAACTCTCTGGGCATGTGTTGATTGTAAACATGGTCTCTAGTCTTGTTTGTAACATTTTCAGAAAGGCACAGAATTACAGAAGGGAGAGCAAAGTTAAGCTCAAAGGTTACATACAGGTTTAACTCTAAGTATAGCTATTTTAACATTTTAATTTACAATATTTCTCAAGATAATGTCTCTGCAGGTGGGCCTCACATCAGCTTTCTGAGTAGTTGGTTTTTAGCTGGTGTCTGGGGTAGATATACAGGTTGGAAGAGGAGCATTGTTAAAATGCCTAGATTGGGACAGTCAAGGAAATTTCTACTGTGTCTAGTCTTAAGGAAATGACCCAGGACTGTTAACTTTTATTATAGTCCCTAATCTGGTTTGGTGAGATTCTTGGGGAAGCACTGGTTTCTATGTAAGCAGTTCTCACCACAGCTTTTCTTCTTTTAATTGTGCTGGAATTCTCAGCTGATAAGAGTCAGATCAGGTCCCAGGATGAAAGAAGCCGTTTCCTTCCCTTGTCCCCCAGATTTTCCTATCTGCCTGTCCTGCCTCCATTTCCCCCTTGGAGACTTTGATCCCTTAAATCTTGAGGGTTGATGAAGGCTGACGATCTAACTTCTGAATCATCTTCAGGCTTAGTAGAGGCATAGACCCTACCTATCTAGGGATTGAAAGTCTCAATTTATCTGATCCAGGGGGGCAGCATCTGAGCTTTCAGGTTGGAGGATCATCATCCAACAGGGATCTGGAAGAGATGATGTTGTTAATCTGGACATCAAACCATATAAACAGTAAAGCATACAGCAGGTGTCATGCCTACTCCTAAAATCAATGCCAAGAATAGGAGAACTTTTTTCTACCGTGAGGTGTCTGAAAAACAAGAAGTTAGCAAATCATTGAAACTTAAAATAGACTCTGATTTAGATTTAATCTGGGTCTGTAAATCTGGAAGAACTGAAGACACAGTTTCTGAGTTAGCAGGTATGTATACACAGCATTCTACTGTAATAACGGCATGGGTTCTCCCTTTTGTTGCTGTAGATTTTGTAGAATAGCTTTTATTATTATTGTTATTATTTATCATCTGAACTTTCCTGTGTAGTATCATTGAAGGCCTTTTGGGTGAATTTAGTGAAAGATTTAATATGCCAGGTAATACCTTCTAACTCTGTAGAGAGAATAAAAGTAGAAGCCAAATGATCACACCAGTGAAAAACAGATGTCCATTTGTGTTGTAAAATGGGAAGGTTACAATTACTAGTGAGACTTATCTTTGTATATAAGAAGTTAGGCTGTTTTTTGGTCTGAAGGGAAGCTTTAAGTCTTTTCATGGTTTGTAGGTGTAGGCAACTTTATCTCCAGGATGTTCTTGGGGCTGTGGAGATTGAGATAAATAGGTTTTACTCTAGAGAATAAAGCCTTGACAATCTTTTGTGCTCTTTTTGGTCTGGGTGGAATAGACTTCTACCTATTCTGAGATGGTGTTAACAAACATTGGAAGATATTTACATATTCAACAGGAGATACCTGGGTAAAATCAACTTATCAATCTTTTTTCTAGAATTAACCTCTCTTTTGTATTGAGTTAAGTGAAAGCAGTGGCTTGATGTTACCTTCTGCGAGTCTGAATTTTTATGACTTGTAGTTAAGATGCCACAGGTGTGGATAGAGACTGTTGGAATTTATCAGCCTTGTGGATATTGTGTCTACTAGTGTCGTATAAGTAGATTAATAATTAGCATAGTATTTAGTTTAAATTTTAGTTTAACCTCTTTTGTATTATTATTTTATATTTGGTTATACTTTTCTGCTGGCTGTTGAAGACCATATAAGATGCCAAAAAATTTACTTTTTGATTTTTATATTTAAAGGTCCCTCAGGTTTCCTTGGGGTTATTTTGGGAGGACCCATAAAGAGCCTGTTGGCTTTCCTCGGTCTTACTTGTTCAGTTGCACCATCTGTTAGGATGAGTCAGAGTCTTGCTGACCACGTGGCTTCCTTTGCAGTACTGAGGGGACATTGTCCTCCGTAGTAACTCTCCTGTTTGCAGGGTGGGCACTGGTCAGGGTCAACCTCTGGACCTCCGCAGCCTTTCTGATCAAAGGATGACTGACTCACCAGAGTTGTAGGCCCCTTTTGGGGGTCCCGTTGTTCCCTGGATTCTGGCCAACCTGGGCCAGGGGCCAAAATACTGGCTGTCCTCTTAGCCTCACTACCCTGATTGGTTTAGGCTGCCAACCTTTGCTTGTTGAACATCCACCAGGTCAGTATTACTAGTCTTAAAGAAGGAGTAATGGATTTTAACTTTGCTTATAGCTTAGACATATATAGCACATTGAGCTCTTAGAGGTATGTTTTAGTCATATACATCTATGGTCTCAAGCATTTTGTCATTACCGAAGATAATAGTTGTTTACTTAACTAGATTCATAAAGTGATCTTTAAAAGACTTTAACAAATTTTGATTTAATTAAGACTGAGTTTCCTAAATAATTAGAAACTTGACAAAATCATTAGAGAGTGTAGTTATCTTGACAAAATATAAAACCTTTGTCACTTAAGTCCAGGTTTTAAAGTTGTTGTTTGAAAGTAGATAAATACTTTAAGAAAAGCCTGGGCATGGGCTCAAAGGGAATGATATACATCTTACTGTTTTTCTCCTTAATCTGGCATGCGTGCTCAAGATGCTTGACTCGTTGGGCTCTTTTCTTGATGCTGCATTCTCCAGTACTTGGCTGCACAGGGCTAGCTCAGTGCATGGCATACTAAGGATATGGCTGTCAGAGGCTCTAGAGCTCTGTTGTTTAGTGACTGCTAAGGATTTGGAAAGTGACTAGTGCAACTAAGGAAGTGAAGTTTTACTTTATTTCATTTCAACCCATATTCAGATAGCTACTTGGCACTAGTAGCTGCCATATTAGATAGTGAAGATAGAGAATGTTTCCATCATCACAGAAATTCTCTTGGACAGTGCTGCTCGAGAGATGGCATTCTAAGCCTCTTGTTGGCCTGGAATCTTTTGCCAAGTCCACTGTTTCACTAGCATTCTAATTTATCAAATGAAGGTGGAGTATGAATGTCCTTTGATTGCTAAGAATATTAATATGTGAACAAAAACACTGGGTAAAGCTTTGTTTCCTAAAGAAAAAACACCTTTTAAAAATCTCATAGAAAACAGATGGTGGTATGACTTAGAGTGGTAACTGCAAGCACAAAGGTTTGGTGATGGAGAGAATTTATGCTAATGCATCTTGGAAGGATCGATAATCCATTCTCACCTTCTCTACTTAGGTACTTGAAGCTTTCACCAAAACACCCAGAATCAAATACTGCTGGAATGGACATCTTCGCCAAATTTTCTGCTTATATCAAGAACTCAAGGCCAGAGGCCAATGAAGGTAAAAACAAGAAAAAAGGAATTACCACTGAAAAAGCAAATATACAAACAAAAACCCAACCCAAATAACAATTAAGAGCTATTATTATGACACTGACTATAAATGAATACTTTGGATTGTAGGCATTCCCATAAGTATCAAAAACTACCTGAGTTGATTGAAGATTTGATGATCAGCTAGAATAAGTCCTTAAATTGCTGCTTTTCTAACTAGTGCTCCTGTGTCTGGTGTATAGTAAACGTGTGGTAAGATGTTTATTGAGTGAAATTATTCTTATATTCTTTTGAGAAGTCACCATGAAGGGAGCTATGCAGAGAATGAAGGATGAATCCAAAATAATGGACTGTGTGGTTGTGGGGGTTTGAAAATAGTGTGATTTAGTAATATTAAAATATTACTAAGTCTTTTGTTTATTGTTACATACCAGCAACCAGAAATCAGCCTGAGTGCTTTTTTTGGTGCTAATTACACTTACAGAGTAGTTTTGGGAGTTGCTTTCAGAGAATAATTAGACAGGCTTCCAAATTCCTCTGAATCATAAAACTAGAATTTTTGTTTCAAGTCATGTTTTCATGGTGAAAATTGTTTAGGTAGTACAGATGCAATTTTTTTAAATTTATTATAACATTTTTATTATTTCCTTTGCCAAACTCATACATAGTGCAGAGAAACCTCTTTGAAAGTGGTCCCTCCTAATGAACGTTGTTTTAACTACCCCATTCAGTAATTTCCTGTTTTCCTTTCTTGGGGATGTTAAGCATTGTTCTCTGAGAAAAACTGTGTGGAGAGAGCAGTAGTGTTTATTTAAAAGTTACAACAATAACCAAAAAACCTAGCCCCTTGGTGGAACCCAGGAACTTGTGCAAGCGAGGCAGGCACTCTACCACTGAGCTGCCTCTCCAGCCCTTTCCTAAAAATATTTTAATTTGTGGTAGTTTTAGGCAGTTTGGTAGCTTGGATGGAAGTCCTAGATGTTTATGGCAGCAAGAGAATAAGAATACTAAGAAAGAATCAGTGCTGGTTAAACAGGAACAAATACCTTTTTAAAAAGTGAAGCACTTACTCCTTTCCTTATATTATTTTCTCCTGCAGGCCGATTTCCAAGGTATTCAGGCTATTTTTTATTATTCAACTTTAAAACTGCAGTATTTTATAATTTAGCATTGAATTTCAGTGTCTTTTGCTCTTGATTTCTGGAATAATATTCACTGCGTGAAATGTTTTTCTACAGTGAAGGGGAAAATGTTAGTGCCCAAGCCTGGTTTATATCTATTTTTATAATATGTTCCAGTGGCTGCCTTGGTTTGGAAGCAGTTTTCTTTAGTAACTGTTTTTTTTTTTTCTGACTTGTGTTTACAACAGCGTCTCTGTCTAAGCAATCCATACCTTCAGCGAATGGTTACGTTTGGAGTCCCTCTGTCCCACAGTGTCTTTGCTCTTGTGCTTTGCCTTCATGCAGGCCCCCTGTTCTTTTCATAGAACTTCTTTTTATGCCCAGCCCCTAATGCTGCACAGTTCTTTGAACTCTTTTAAAGTTACAAGGGTTTTTTCAGTTTTGTTTTTCCTCTCTGTATGGCTTCTGAGGTCTGGAAGGTGATTGAATTTCTTCTGGCACTTGGTAAGGAGGGGAATAAAATGAGATTGCTTTTGCTTTGAAAGATGAGGTTTGGGGAAGAAAGTGACTCACTTAAGTATACCTTTGTATTCTATTTTTTCCTATCAGTTTGTTACTGCCTTAAGTAGCCACCTACACTTACTGTCGGCAGAATGCTGGAACCAATAAGAACAAACAACACAATGAATTACAGTGTATAACTTAAAAGGCTTTATATTAGATTACTTATTGGTAAATAAGAATCTGGTTGCCTAGCAACATTCCCCCATAGGGACCTTTCACTGCCTTAAGACTTTGATTCCAAATCACTTTGGAGCTTAATGGGTGTCCCTTATGTATACTGGTTGCAGATCTCTTATCTGTCTGTTTAGTGCAATTGATACCTTTAATAAACCTAGTAAGTTAGATATCTACCTCCTTATTCCCCCAAATACTAACAATGTTATACAGAGATAGGTTTGTCACTTTTACATGGTAAATCAAGTGGATAAGTCTTTGATCTAGTCTTATCAGCCTATTAAATATTTACAAAATCCAGTATGTTTGGGTAATTTTAAGACATTTTAGGATCTAATTCTAATTAAGGGATTAGATGCTTAGATGCAATGGCGTGGGCTAGTAAAAGCGCAATAGGGGCCAATGCTTTAGATTGCAGTAAAGGTGAACAAAATTTAAAGTATAAAATAAAGGGGAACTATAAATAGATAAAGTTATAATTCTTTTGGTAACAGGTCCATGTTGATTGGTAGTAAAAGTTTGTGTAACCTTTTAAGCATTAAAAGAAATGAATAGGAAATTCCTTTTATAGGAATGGATTAGGTATGACCTGCCCAGATCTGTTTTTTTCAGTTCTGTGATTTCATTAGTTTATGTTATTTACTAAGCTCCCAGATATAACTAATCTATTGGCACTTACATTACTCTTAAAAGAGAAATGAATTTACCAGTATTGAAATCTGCCATTATGTGCTAAGGCATATTTCATAATGTGATATAACTCATAAATGCATAGGATTTTTAAATAATATATTAACCAAAGGTTCTGTGAAATATGTAAGTTGATGAAGGTGTAGCCAAGTGATGTCATAGCTGCATGATGTAAATGGCAAAAGCCTTATTACTCTGTACCCTACCAACATTTATAAATAAAGGGGCTATAAAAAAAAAGTGAAAAACCAGTTAATGAAGTTGGTTTGTATGTACAACAAATAAGTTCCATAACATAAAGCTATTTCACTTAAAAAAAAAAAAAAGAAATCTGTCATGTGCTAAGGCATATTTCCTAATGTCCAAATTACTATTTTATTTATTTATTAATTGGTAATTTTTAATGCACAACTTCATGGATCTCATTATGACATTTCCATACGTGCATTTCCTCGTATGCTGCTCGCGTTCATATCCCTCTCCCTCCTCACCAATGGTCTCCCTTCTACTTGCATGTCTTTTTTGTGAGTGTATCTATCTACATAGGTGCATCCTGATTTTGCCATAAGGGCAACATACATGGTATTTCCTTTCTTTTCTCCCATTACCCTTTATTCTTGCCAAATTATTATTTTTAAATAGAGGCAAAGAATCGGGAGGTTCTGGTTTCATTTATTTATTTATTTATTTGTTGCAGTATTTGGGAGTTGAACCCAGGGCCTTGTGCATGCCAGGCTAGTGTTCTACCACTGAGCTGCACCCCCTGCCCATTTTTAAATTTTGAGATAGGATCTTGCTAAATTGTGCAGTCTGCCTGTGGCTTTGAACCTGTGATCCTCCTGCCTCAGCTTCCCAAGCAGCTGGGATTACAGGTGTGGGCTATGGCAGCGCCCAGATGATTTAGTTACTTTTTATTCAAAATCTTCATACACACATTCTTGCTTTCTCATTTGTTCTGGCTTTCACGGCACCAGTTTATATTCCTACTAACCTGAAGGTATTAATTTCCTCACACTTCTGACCTGTTGTATGTATATGTTAATCTTTTATATTTTGGTATATTCCCATTGACAAAAAGGGCATTTTGATCTTCATGATTAAAGTATGTGGACTCTGTTGCATTTACTAATTTTGAGAGCTTTTGGAATAGCTTTGAAATACCAGCATTATTACAGCAAGGGTATTAGAGAATAGTAGTGCTACTTACTAATTTCAAGACAAGAAACTACTTTCTGATGGCCTGCTACTGCCGCCTAGTGGTTAATCTTGACCTTGCCTTTTCCCTTCCCTTGTCTACTTTCCCCACCCCTCCTCTCCCCTTCCCTTCCCTATTCCTTCCTTTCCCTTCGCTTCTCTCCTGTTTTCTGCTGCAGTACCTGAGGGGTTGAACCCAGGGCCTCACACATGCTAGGCAGGTGCTCTAGCACTGAGCCACGCCCTCAGCCTCTTTTTTATTTCTTATTTTGAGACAGAGTCTCGCTAAATGGCCCAGGCTGCCTCTGGCCTTGAACCTGCTATCCTCCTGCCTCAGTCTTCTGAGTTGCTGGAGTTACAGGTGTGTGCCCCCATTCTTGGCTTGACATTTTCTTTGTCTTAACTAAAAATCCCTTTGTCGTGGTTAGTCCTTAAAACTTGATTATGTTTATTGAATGGTGTTATTTTTGGTTCTTCTTGGTACCCAGTTTTGTTTATTGGCCATACCTTACAGTGATTTGTGCAAATTAAATAAAACTAATTCATCAGTGTTCTTATTTGTTCTTTAAAACCTTAAGAATCTATCCTTTCTCTCTTTCCTTCCTTCCTTCCTCTTTCTTTCTTTCTTCCTTTCTTTCTTTCTTTCTTTCATTTTTTTGCAGTACTGGGGGTTGAATTTAGGGCCTCCCTCTTGCATGTTTTGCAAGTGCTGTACCACTGACCTGTACCTCCAGCCCATTTTTTTCCTTTTTGAGGCAGGGTCTCCCTAAATTATACAGATTGCCTCTGATCTCAAACTTGCAATCCTTCTGCCTCTGCCTCCTGAGTTGCTGGGATTACAGGCGTGTGCCACCACGCCCGGCTCTTTTTTTCTTTTAATACAACCCCCCAAAGGTTTACTAACCTATCCATTTCTCACACTGCATTCTCTTGTTAATTTATAAACTTTGCATTTCAGCGAAATGCATGCATTATTATTGTTGTTAGGTCCTGTCAAGTTGGTGTCTGACTCATAGCGACCCTGTGTACAACATACGGAACACTATTGTCAGTGCTTCTCTGCTATGCATAGGGTTTTCAATGGTCGATTGTTTTCTGAGAATGGGTTGCCAGGTCCTTTTCCCAAGCCTACAGTACCTGGTGTTCCCATGTGGACTCCCATCCAAGTACTAACCAGGCCTTACTCTGATTAGTTTCCGAGATCTGATGGGATCAGATGCACAGTGGTACGGCTGCAGGCTGCATTATCATTAGCCTGCATATAATTAATTAAAGATTATATCTATTGCTTTGTATTTTTAATCTTGTTTTAAATTTTTGAATGGTGGAGTACAGACTAGTAAGACTTTTGCTGTATCCATTATGCAACTACATCACTTTTGCTCTCACATTCATCAACTTATATACTGTGCAGAGCCATAGTTCCCATGTATTCATATAGTTGTATCATATATTTTGAGATTTTCCTCTCCCCCTTTTATTTTTAAAGGGCTTGATTCCCTGTTACTTCTCCAGTTCCAGTTGAGCTTTCCTAATTCCTCAACTTTATTTTCTGGGTTCCAATGCTCTCTACTGCATATGTGTTTTCTCAAAGAAAAAAGTTAGCTTGATCATGGCTAGGATGACCTGTGATCTTGTCACCTGTCACTGAGGTAACACATACAATTTAGTACTTACCAATGTAAAAACTATAAAATCTTCTTTATATTTTAAAAGGGTTTCTTTGTCTTTTATAGCAGTATGCAGTCCCCACCTCATTTCCATCTTCCTGCAAAGATACTTAATAATCAAGTACAAGTTTCTTTACTTATCACATTTTAATTTTTTTGTGTGTGGGGCTGGCTGGGGATCAAACTTAGGGCCTCATGAGTGCTAGGCAAGTGTGCTACCATAAGCTACATCTCTAGTCTTTACTTGTTGGACTTTAAAAGAATCTATTCTGTATTTTAACTTAAGTTTTTTTAAATTTTCTTCATACCTATTGTTGTTGTTGTTAGGTGCCGTCGAGTCAGTATCCAACTCATAGCGATCCTCATACGGCTTTCAATGGCTGACTGTTTCGGGATTGCCTTGGGAGTGGATTGCCAGGCCCTTCTCCCATTTTTGCGGTGCTGGGAATCGAACTCCAGACCTCAGAGACTGCAGCTCAGCGCTCTACCAACTGAGCTAACTCCCAGCCCTCATACCTATTGTTGTTGTTGTTGTTGTTAGGTGCCTTCGAGTTGGTATCCAACTCATAGCGACTCTGATAGGGTTTTCAATGGCTGTTTCAGGATTGCCTTGGAAGTGGATTGCCAGGCCCTTCTCCCATTTTTGCAGTGCTGGGAATTGAACTCGGGACCTCAGAGACTGCAGCGCAGTGCTGTACCAACTGAGCTAAATCCCAGCCCTCATACCTATTAGGAAATTCAAAACTTTTACACCTAATTATTGTTTTTTCTAAGTCTGGGCCAAGTGTTTGCCAAGTGTGCAGTATGTTCTTAGGTTAAGTTCCATGAATTTTAAGGAATGCAATGGAAGCATAAGACCCAGGCTATACTTTTAAAGACCACTTAGGGCTAGAGGTATAGCTCAGCACTTGCCTAGGATGTGCAAGGACCTGGGTTCCATTTCTAGCACAACAAACAAACACTCTACACTGGAAAACAAGAATGATGCAATACTTTAGTAACAGGAATTAGGAGGAAGAAGTTTCTAATTTAGTTTAGTATAAACCAGCCCCAAGCTTACAAAATAAACAGCTTGAAATATGTAGAGTGGCACCTGGGCACTTGCCCACAGTCTGTTCTGTAAGGCTGGTCGCATGCTTGCCAGTTTGCGTGCCAAGCACTTTTTCCTTATAAGAAATAATATAAATGTATTTATTCCTCTGGCACCACACTGAATGGCTAATTCAGATGCACGTGTGCCCCTCACACACTTAGCAATACATTTGTTTTTAAATTCAATTTTTATTGTTTTCCTTTTCCTTCACTTTCTGTGCCAGAAAGTTTCTTGGGGGCCATGATGACTGTATGGTATATGTATGTTTATATACATTAAAAAAAAATTGTGAACAAAGCACCGGGACAGGTCTTTACTACTTGAAATTGGCACACAAAATGATGCTTTCCACTTTGTTTCACCTGGAACCAGCAGAGGTAAGTGTGGCATCTCACAAAGGTTTTAGCATGGTGGTCAAGTGCCAAGCAACTGATCTAGCATCACACCAGAATTCTCTTGAAAATACTGGTTGAAGGCGGAAATGTTCGAGACAGAGAGCAGTTCAAGTGCCAGGGTACCACTGTACCTTTGGAGTATTCTTTATCTGAAATGCTTGTTGTTGTTATGTGCTGTCAAGTCCTGTCTGACTCACAGCGACCCCTCATGGGGTCTTCAATGGCTGATGGTTTTGGTATTGCCTTGGAAATGAGTTACCACATCTTTCTCCCATTTTTGTGGTGTTGGGAATCGAACCTGAGACCACAGAGACTACAGAGCAGCACTCTACCAGTTGAGCTAAATCCCAGCCCCTGAAATGCTTAGTATCAGAAAATCAGAAATATTTTGGATTTTTTTCAGACATTGGAATATTTGCATATACATAATAAAATATTTTGGGAATGGGATCCAAGTCTAAACATGAAATTCATTTATTTTTCATGTACACATTATTAGGACTGGTCAGTGGTAGAGCTGCTGAGTTCAGTACCCAGCACCCCCCAAAACAACCAAACAAACCAACCTACCTCATCTTATGTACATAGCCTGAAAGTACTTTTATACAGTATTTCTAACGTGCCTGCATTTTGACTGTGTGCCTTCATGAGGTTAGGTGTAGAATTTTCCACTTGGGGGTCATGTTGATACTCCAAAAATTTTGGATATTAGAGCTTTTTAGATCTTTGATTTTTGGAGTAGGAATGCTCAATCTGTATAAAATCCTCATGTAAAAGAATAAACTGCTGGGCACAGCGGCTTATGCTTGTAATCCCAGTGACTTGGGAGGCACAGGCAGGAGGATTGGGAGTTCGAGGCCAGAGGCAGTCTGCATAACTTAGTGAGACCCTTTCTCAAGATAAAAGAGTGAAAAATGGGCTTAGGGGTGCAGCTCAGTGGTAGAGCACTTGCAAAGCGTGTGTGAGGCCCTGGGTTTGAACCCCAAATATCACAAAAAGAAAATGAGTAAACATAATTAATACAGTTTTAAGAAGTATACTATAAAGTGGAAGGTATTCAGTTATCAGACATTGGCTTTAAAATAACTTTAATATGCTCAAAAAAAACAAACCCATAAAAGATCAACATGGAGAATTTTGGCTAAGTAGAAATTATAGAAAAGAATCAAAAGGAAGTTCTAGAATTCAAAAATATATCTGAAATTATGATCTCAATAGATGAATTTAACAGATTAAACAATGACAAAGAATTAGTGAACTGGAAGATAGGTCAGAAGGATTTATTTAATGGAAGCATAGAGAGATAAAAGGATTAAAAAAATATGAGGGAGTATGAAGTCCTATAGAGTATAGTGAAACAGGTCTGTATACGTGTAACTGAAGTCTCAGAAGGAATGGAGAGAATGAAGTAGGAATTACACTTAATAATTACCAGGGCTGAGGATTGGTTTGATCCCCAGCACTGCAGAATACACACACACACACACACACACACACACACACACACACACACACACACACACACACACAATTGTCAAGGATTTTCCCAAACTGATGAATGTTAGTAAGTCATGGAGCCAAGCAGGCATCACAAAACCAACAGCACACATGTGAAGAAAACTACACCATATGCATCATATTCAAAGTGCTGAAAACCAGAGTCAGTCTTCAGTGGCAAAGACAAAGCCCTTTCAATGACAGCAATAGAAAGAATGCAGAAGACCTTGGTACAAGATTTTCAAACAGCTAAAATGAGGCACATTAGAATTCTATGAATAACAAAATACTAAAGCAGATAGAACCAAATATTTTATCTTTGCTTCAGAGTTTTACATTTATATGCACAGCCTCAAACTCATGTGTTTGCTAGGCCAGTCAACTATTCATTCTCTCTCTCCCTCCCTCCCTCTCTCCCTCCCCCTCCCCTCCCCTTTTCTTTCTTTCTTGGTGGGGATGAGAGAGAGTCTTGCTGCGTAGTCCAGGCTGGGCTAGAATTTCCATTAATCTCATCTTAGCCTCCTGGGTGCTGAGATCACAGGTGTGTACCACCACACCGCCTGCAGCTGTACCACTGTGGCGTCCATTCCAGTCAGATCTCAGAAAGCTAAGTGGGGTCAAACCTGGTTAGTACTTGAATGGGAGACCACCTGAGAGCACCAGGTGCTGTATGCTTGGGAGGAGGACTCAGCAACCCACTCCCAAAAGACAAATCAGCCATTGAAAACCCTATGAATAGCAGAGAAGCCCTAACAATACTGATTAGCCTGTTGTATTTAGGGTCACTGTGAGTTGGACACCAACTCGATGGCACCTAACCACGACAAACAACCACTGCCATACCTGGCTCCACTTCACATTCTGGGATGATGACCTTCTCTACAGGCTCTTCCTTCCGTCTGTCTGTTACATGGTGTTCTTAGTGCTTGCCTTAGGTCCTCTGCCTCTCCTTCACTCCATAGTTCAATGGTCATTTATGTTGTGAGGACTTCCAACTGTATTGCTCCAGCCCAGTCTGTTCTGAAATACTGAAACCCAACTGTCTATGGCTGTTGCTCTCCAATGTCTTATAGACACCTCAGGCTTAGCGTTTTATCTGAATTCATCTTCACATCCCCTCCCTCTGCTTCTCCTCCAGTAAGGTAAATGTCTCAGGAAATGGCACCACCGTTCATGCTGGAAGTTGTTAGTTTGTTGACCAGCGTCTCTGTACCACCCTCCACTCCTTGATATTTCAGTTTTCTGAAAAGCTGGGCACACTGAAAAGCCTCCAGTGACTCAGGAGGCTCGGGCAGGAGGATCATGAGTTCAAGGCCAGAGACAGGCTGTGTAATTTAGTGAGACTCAAGATTAAAATATGGGCTGGGGGTGTAGCCCAGTGGTAGAACACTGGCAAAGTATGTGTGGGCCCTGGGTTCAACCCCTAGTACTGAATAAAAATAAACTAACAAACTGACAATAGTAGCCTTTCATGTTTTGCTTAATAGCAAATGTAACAATGCTTAGAACAGACTTGCCATGTAGTATGGGCTCATTTAGATTTTGCTCAATACATTTGATTGTCTTTCTCCATGTCCACTTGGCTTCTAAACTGTTGGGTTTTGTCTCATAAGTACCTATAAAATTCAGTCATTCTTTTTTGTGCCTATAAGCTCGGTCACTCTCCTTTTATTTTTGCAGTGCTGGGGTTCGATCCCAGGGCCTTGTGCTAGCTAGCCAGGCACTCTGTCACTGAGCTGCATCCCCAGCCCTTGCCTACAAGCCCTTACATAGCCAAGACTTCCCTCTGTTGCCTGGACTACCATGGGGGGACCACAGGATAAGTGACTGGGCACAGGTTAGGAGAAGAGGTATTAGGTTAGAACATACTCACATGGCTGGTGAAATATCCAACGTGCAGCATAGAAACTCTAACTTATGCCTTAAAGGAGCCAACTTTATTCAAACTTACAACTATCTGTATTGGCATGGATGAGGTCATGATGTTTAGCTTTACTTTTTGTCAGGTACCATGTGAATTTATCTATTGTGAGAACAAGAGGGGAAAATAGATTGGGAAGTAACGGGTAAGAAGGGATAGTAGAAGAGCTGGGCATGGTGGTTCATACTTGTGATCCAATCCCAGCAGTAGGAAGCAGGAAGATTGCAAGTTCGAGGCCAGCCTGGGCTACACAGCAAGACCTTATCTCAAAAAAAAAAAAAAAAAAAAAGAAAGAAGGAAAAAGGTGGTGGTGGGGAGCGTGAGCACAGGCAAGCAGGACTAACGGAGGCTCTGTGTGGTATTCTTCCATGTTCCCTTCTAGTGATATTCTTTCCCCATCTCTGCCTCCCTAGGCACCTTGATGTTCTAGATACATAGTGGTGGCTCAGTCCCACATCTCTCTGAGTCAGAATAGTCATATAATCTTCATCTGCTTGGCTCTTAGAGAGGCTTCCAATTCAGTATTGTATCAAACTCTCTAATCTGTCCTTGGTGTTTTTCATTTAAGATATTGCCATTCTTGGCCTCTTATATATTAAAGGATATATTAAAGTCCAAGGGTGCAAAACCCTTGGACTTTGTGCTCGGATTGTTTCTACAGATAATTGATGCTTTTTAACTCCTTCCTTCCTTCCTTCCTTCCTTTCTTTCTTTTTGGTGGTACTGGGGGTTGAACCCAGGGCCTTGCAGTGGCATACTCTGCAAGTGCTGTACCACTGACTGGCACTCCCAGCCCGTATTTTTTTACTTTTTTGAGATAGGGTCTCACTAAATTACACAGACTGTCTCTGGTCTCGAACTTGGATCCTCCTGCCTCTGCCTCCCGAGTCACTGGGATTACAGGCATGTGCCACCATGCCCGGCTTTTACATTTCTTAGTGATTAATCCAAATATTCCTAATGGGTCAGGACTTTAAATTGAGGACTGTCATGTCTGTCTCTGCAAGAATTCTGCCTAGATTTGAATTAATAGAATTGCCTTTTCCCACCCACTTTTATAGTTTAAACATCAATTGTGTGGGCCATAACATGTTCCTGTGTGGGATATTTAGTAATTAACGAGATTTTGTAGACACCATTCTCGGAAACTGTTATGTTTGTTTATGTTTACTTGAAAAACCATATCAACAAGCCCCAGGAGCAAGGAACCTTGTCCATCTTGCCCTGTGGAGCTGAGCGTTACTGTAAGCATTCAATGTCAGGTTATTGTCTGACAGAGTAATGCTTCTACTTTAGGACATGGGTGATTTTCCTTCTTATGGTTTTTTTCACCTTTTTTTTTCAGCACTGGAGAGGGGTCTCTTGAAAACACTGCAGAAATTGGATGAATATCTGAATTCCCCCCTCCCTGATGAAATTGATGAGAATAGTATGGAAGACATTAAGTTCTCTACACGGAAATTTCTGGATGGTAATGAAATGACATTAGCCGATTGCAACCTGCTGCCCAAACTGCACATTGTCAAGGTAGGTCTGTGGGAGGTGCTGTCACACTGCCATTAGACCTGGCGCTGCGCTGACCAAGAACGCACCTCCTTTGTGCAGAAAACTTTTCTGATCTCCTTTTATATGATGAGGAACCCCCCAGAGGGAATAACTTAATGCTGTGTTGGCATAGTTGAAACAAACACCCTAGAGTTAAATGGAAAATTATGTCTGAAAATTGAGGCAGAGGAGGAAGAGGAATAGGATATATTTTTTTCTGTGACTGAATAAAGATTCAAAGATATGATAGATACTCCTGAACTGGAGTCTGCTACAGTGACTTACATCGTCAAGTTCTGTCCTGTGATCAACTGTCCTTTCTCTTCAAGGCCCAAAATACCAAGCATTTACTTTGTGAGACACCATGCTGAATAGAATACTAAGACGTCATAGTTGTACAATAAAAAGCTGATATAAGAAAAGTAGGTGTAAGGTAGTGTGTGTTTCAAAGCATTTCTCCAGCGATTACACCTGGCTGTCTCCTTGGGAGTCCAAGGCAGGCATTCGTAGACACTTATCATAGTTCCGAGGCCCTGGTGTATCTTACAGTCCTTGTCATTATTTAAAAGTCTGGTAATAGATGTCTTCTCAAATAGAACCAATTCTCAAAGATTCACAAAATAGCCAGGCACTGTGGCGCACACCTGTAATCCTAGCAACTCAGGAGGCTGAGGCAGGAGAATCATGAGTTCAAGGCCAGAGGCAGCCTGTGTATCTTAGCAAAATCCTGTCATAAAATAAAAAATAAGCCAGGTGCGGTGGCACACGCCTTTAATCCCAGTGGCTTGGGGAGGCAGAGGTGGGAGGATTACAGGTTCGAGACCAAAGGCAGTCTGTGTAACTTAGCGAGACCTTGTCTTAAAAAGTAAAAAAAAATATGGGCTGGGGGCATAGCTCAGTGGTCCAGCACTTGCAAAGCATGTAGGTGTGAGGCCCTGGGTTCAACCCCTAGTACCTCAAAAAAAAAAAAAGGAAGGGGCTACATCGTAGAGCATGTGCCTGGCATGTGTGCAGCTCTGAGTTCAAACCCGCAGCACTAGGATGAAAAAAAAAAAGATTCACATAATTAATAATTTGCTCTAAAATCAGACATATGTCAAGCTGATGAGAAATAGGAAATAAATGTTAACTTTTGATCCCTTTGTATTTCAGGTGGTGGCCAAAAAATATCGCAACTTTGACATTCCAAAGGGAATGACTGGCATCTGGAGATACCTGACGAATGCCTACAGTAGGGATGAATTCACCAACACCTGTCCCAGTGACAAGGAGGTGGAAATCGCATACAGTGATGTCGCCAAAAGACTTACCAAGTAAAACAGCACTTACAAGAAAGCTGTCTTCAGATATTACCCTAAGAATATGCTTTCCTAACAGACTGCTCCTCTTCCTCTAAAATAGAAATGTATTTTGCATGAACATGCAGTTATTCAAGACTAGGATCAAGGATAGACAAGGTGTAGTAGTTATCATAAAATACACACTTCTAAACAGTATTATTTTGAAGTCTTTCACCCTGCCCACATTGCCTACCCAGGGCCCCTCTCCTCTGATTTGGAGACACTGCATCACCACCTCTTCATGGGAGAGGCGCTTGGCCATCTATCTGCAGTCCTCACATTGTGCCCATTCACTGTGCTTAGATGGCAGAACTTCTGAGGTGCAATGTTCAGCTGTTAAAATAGCAGCCATGATATCCGGCAGCCCCAAACTGGTGCGTAATGCGTGGTACAAGATATATTTATGTATTTTTTTTTTTAATTTGGGGGGAATATTTAGTAAAAGTGTAAGGAAGGGTTGCTACTGTATCAGAAATACTCTGTTTCAGTTTAGTCTGTCCTGGATATGTGCTGAAGGATATCGCCACCAGGGAAGAGAGCCTTCTATAGAAAGTAACTATAGATTCTTCTATTTTCTTTGTAGACAGATTTTGCTAAAAACCATTTCTCCTTCATACAAATTGTAACATCTGACACTCTGTGGGAACTAAAAGTTTAGAGAGAAGCATGGAATTCTCAGGATCCCAAGCAGTTTATCCTAACAGAAGAAGCTGATGGACACCTGATACTCCGCCTACATTTGGTGTTCATTGTACATATTTTGCCCAGTTTCTTACACTGCCATTGATGTGGAACATCATTGTCTTTATTTTAAAAAGCTCCTTTGTGTATGGTATAGGTAACCATATACCTTGCTGTTGTCGATCTTTTGAGAAACACTACATAAACCGATTGATATTTAGTTGATTTACTATAGCAGTACAATGAGTAATGGAAACATTAACACTTAGAGAAATTAACCTAAGGATGGTAGGGTAGGTTTGTCAAAATATCAAATACATTTTGTTTCTGAACCACATTTGATGTGGATAATCTAGAGAATGAATTACACATCCCATACTAAAAATGAGAAAACCTAGGTTACCACCATTCTCACTCCCCCTCCATTTACTGTTGTCTTTTCCCTAGAGGGTTATTCTCTCCTTTTGGACTAACTTGTAGTTGTCATGTAGTGTGTATTTACCACAGCTTTACCTAATCTTGGTCACCACGCTTACTTGGGTTAAATTTTTCTGCAGCCACACTGAAGAATTAGCATTCTATATGTGTTTTCTTTTCTTTTCTCTCTTTTTTTTTTTAATTGAAATCCTCAACCGGAAATTATTTCTGCTTAAACAAAAGAGAATGAACTTGGTGAAAGTAGAAGTTTGCTATGTAGTTTATTCTTTTTTCTTTTTATTTGTGATGGACCTTATAAATACTACTCCAAAGACTATGGTTGTGACTGTAATACATTTTTGGTAATTTTTGTACCTATTTTGTTTAAGAAGTGCTATTTCTCACAGGCCTTTTTAAATCTGAAGTTTATTGCTTTAAGATGGCAGTGTTTTCTCCCTTGATATGCTAACATTTAGTAAGCCCTGGCTTTGTGGAAGCAGTCTGGCTTTTATAACCATACTGCCTTTTTTCTTGTTCTTATTATTTTGGGCTTGGGAGTCTTTATTAAGTGATACTTAAGTCTCAAGCATACTCCCTTTTTAACCCTATCAGTAATGAACTTACTATAGAAAGGTGAGCAGAGCTCCATATTACTTCCATTTGGCCTAGGGAGATTCCTTTGCTTGATGTTTCTCAGTACTCTGTTGCTGGGCAAAAGTTCGAGCACCCATCATTTTGAGATTAACTCTGGGAGGATGATTATCTGGCTGCAGCAGAAAGCACCGTGTAGTTACCTGTCAAGAAATTGCATTGCAGTGGCGGCAGTGGGCAGAAGAGTCCTGTCTGCATCAGGGCTCTGGCAGGTGGCAGCATCTTCACCTCCTCTTTAAATAGCAGCAGGCTGGCCTTAGGTGATATTGAACCTTGTCTCAGAGCTTGAAGTATGAGGAAGATTCCAGAGAAGGCTGTTATTTTTGTGAATGGTGGACTAAATGATTACCATAGAGGGCTCCTGGAGGGAAGAGCCACATTCCTTAAGACAGCGATGAGGGGCACATCCTGAAACTCATGGCGAAATGCTTTCACTTTGGATATTTATTCTGTTCATGGCTTTTTATTTATCTAGCGGTTACCCTTGGCTGCTTCTAGATGTCGAGGGAAGGCGTGTCTATTATGATTTAATGATGGCAGAATTATTTTTCTCTGTAGAAAGGCAGATATTATTTCTCTATCAAGGAATTAGTCAAATGAAATGGAATGAATAGACGAAAGCTAGTAAAAGGGAAGATCCCACAGCAAGCTTCTACTGCATCATCTGATGTTGGAAAGATCATGGCTTAAAATCTGGAGAGACTGGGGATATTAAAGTTTCAATAGAAATTCATATATATGGGTTGACACAGGGAAATCATCTGATTTGATTGCTACAACTAACTTAACTTTCTTTTGTTACACTTCAGTGAGACGATTGGAGCCTGAATGGAAAGTCTCACTATTTCTAAGGAATACTGAGATTTTTTTAAAAAATGAAACAGTTGGAAAGCTCTTTACTCTTTTAGTTGGTATAACTCCCTCCCCCCATTTTTTCATTAAAATTCAAATAAGATTTTTATTTAGCTTTGTCACAATTTTAAACCTTTGAGTAATCTGTATACAATTAAGAGATTTCTGACATTTATTCTTACACTAAGTTGATAAGCTCTAGAATTTAGGCATTTTTATTCCCATTAAGCTTTGAATCTGTCCGGAGTTGCATGTAGATAGCTTTTATTTCTGTGCATTTAAAATACCCAGTTAGAAAATACCTACAAAGTAAAAATGAGAGGAAATAGAAATTATTTTTTCATGAACATTTTGATACACATTTCATCAAGCTAACTGATTCACCAATTTCTTACACTGGTTATAATCAATATTTAATTCAAAGAGAGGGAAGCATTCATTGATGTTTATAGGCCTTTAAAATTCCATCCTTTGCAGATTTTTAAGATTGGGGCAACCAGGATTAAATTTTTACCATAGAAGGAAAAGGTTCAACTCCTTAAGCCATAATGTGGAACAGAGCTGGAGTATTTTCTTTAGAATTCCTTGAATAGGCAAATGAAAGCTTATCACAGAATGCTCGTGTTTCCTTTCCTCTCTCTGGAACATCAACACCAGTATATTGCTGGCATCTATTGTATTAAGAAAATAAATATATTTTCACTATCATAAAGGATTCTTTCTTTCTCATTCATGAAAATAAATAACAACTTGTGGTAAAAGTGTTTTGAGGCTTATTTTTCCCTATGAGTGTGTGATTCAGAACATTCAATGATAAAGTAAAATAAAGCCCATTTGGTCAACTCTTGATAGGTGCTGAAAAGAATTTGGTAAAAACTTTCATGATACTCTTCGCAAAATAGGGCCGATATTTTTTAACCTGATAAAGACTTCCATCAAGAACCTACAGCAAATGTCGTATAACAGCATGCAACAGAAGGCTTCTCAGTAAAGTCAGAAATAAGAGTTGTCCTCTGTCACAGTTACTTTCCACAGCTCCTTTATTTAGGGACATCTTAGCCAGTACAGTGTGACAGTAAAAGGAATAAGATGGGAAAGAAGTGACAAAATGACTACTCTTCACTTGTGTGTGTAAAATACAAAATAACCTACAAAGAAATAGAGAAGTCAGCTGGAGTTCTGCATACAATATTGAGGGATAAAACTCAATGTAGTGACTATATACTAATAACCAAATTAAGAGTTTAAGAAATTGGTAGTGTTGCTTTCTTCTGAAAGAAACCTGGGTGACAGGATAATAAGTGCATGTCTTGTTGAGCCTTTAGAAGTTTGTGAGTCAGTTATTTATTCTGATAAAGTGTTCTAAAAGATGAAAAAGATTCTAAACTTTAAGCTATTTAGGATCAAATGTGACAAAGAATGTACAGTTCCTTTATGGAGAAAACTGAAATAGTGAATAGAAGTCTGTCCAATGACTAGGTGTACTGTGCTTATGGTTGGAGAACTCAAAAGCATAAAAACTTCAGTTCTGTCTCAGTATAGAAATTTGTCTTTTGTGTTAACTGTCTGTCACTGTGACAAAATATCAAGATAAGCAACTTGAGGAAAGTTTTTTGCTTATGTCTTCAGAGATTGCAGGCCAAGATTGGCCCTGTTGCCTTGGGCCTGTGGCAGGAGCACGTGGGAGGGGCCCTGCTCACCTCATTGTGGCTGGGAGGCAAAAAGAGAAAGGGGGTTGGGGGTCACAGCAACACAACGCTCCTGTAATACCAGGGGAGGAGGAACTGGATTAAAACACCAAGACAGTATTTTAAACACCAGAATACTGTGCAAGTAACAAAAACTAAATGGGTTGAAACTCAGAGGGGCAGGCCCTTTGGAGATGAACTGATCTGGAAATTTCTCCCCTGTAGGCCTGTGCCCAGAACTGGGGCTTGAGTTTGGCCCCCAGAAAGGGGCTGTTCCAGAGAAAAGGAAGTCACAAGGCTCGACGTAAGGACACACTGGAAGCCTGCGACACTCCACTATATATCTTCTTAGAAGGTGTTTGCTGAGCTTCAAAGGTCTACATGGCATGCTAGAAGCTAGGCTAGGGCTTCTAATGTGCAGAGTAAAATCTCCCATAATCTCACAGTATTCAATTGACAAATTTTCATTAGATGGAAGGGCCTGCCCAAAACACAGCATTTTAGTGATTCCGTGGTACTGGTGATTTGACTGAGAATTGACTGCAAAGAGGCATGAAAGATCTTTTGGGAATGGTGGAATTGTTCTAAAAAACATTGTAGATAAGGATCTAGTATCCAGAAGACATGAAGACTCAGAAGACAACCCAATGAAAAAGTGAGCAAAGACTGACCAGGTATTTCTCCAAAGAAGACAAATTGCCAATAAATACATTAGTCTATTTTCCACTGCAGTAACGAGATACTTGAGGCTGGATATTTTACAAAGACAACTTTATTTAATGCATAATTTTGGAGGTTCAAGGACATGGTAGCACTATTGGTTTGGCTCTGGTGAGGTCCATATGGTGGATAGCATCACAGTAGCAGGTGAGAGATCACATAGTGAGGCAGGAAGCCAGAAAGTGAGAAAGTCTTGCTCTTTTATAACAACTTTCTTGCTAGAGTTAACCAGGGTTCCAAGAGAGTTACATCAATTCCTCCTGAGAGCAGCACCCCCAATTACCTTGCATGAGGCCCACCTCTTCAAGGTTCTACCACTTCTGAGCATTGCCACACTGAGGACCAAGCTTCCAAAACATGACCCTCGGCAGCACACTTGAACCACATCCAACTCGTAGCACCCACAAAGATTGAACATTATTAGGGAAATGTAAATCAAAATCCAGTGAGGTGCCGTCGAGTCCAGTCCTACTCACAGTGACCCTCATAGTTTTCAGTGGCTGATTGTTTTGGAATTGCTTCAGGAGTGGATTGCCTCATCCTCCTGATTTTTGCGGTGCTGGGGATTGAGCCCAGGGTCTCAGCACAGAGCAGTACTCTGCCAGCTGAGCTGAACCCCAGTCCTTTACCACACACTAGGGTGCAATAAAGAAAATCAACAATAAAGTATTTGCAAAGATGTGGAGAAATTAAGACCTCTCACATTTTCTTATAACAATTTAAAATAGTACAGCCATCTAAAAAAACGTTTGGTAGTTCCTCAAAAAGTTAAACATAGAGCTGCCATGTGAACAGGGCTGCAGGCAAGATGGTGGACAGATAACACTTGCCTTCTGTCCCAGAGTAAAGGGAAGCCTCGATTAGGGGTTTAGAACTCACATTGAATAGATAGAAACAGTGATAGTTTAGATTGGGAGACAGAGGATGAAACTGGAGGGACACTGAAATCGAGCATTTGGCTTCGGAGGAGCTACACAGAGGTCAGTAGCAGGACCGCCATTCCGTCATTTTGCCTTCACACAGACGGCAGGATAGAATCCCGGAGACTCGGAGGGAACTTCGCCCACACACCCATGGGAGCCGGACCCAACACGGAATGCAACCTTGACATCACACTGTCACCCTGCCTGCGGGACACAAACTGCAAGTTTTCGGGTGAGTCGGCTTTTGAGGTGGCACACGGAATCCGCCACCTTTAGCGACATACATCCCACAGCCTGAGATGCTGGGCTGTTGTAGGTCCCTCACGCGAGAAAATAGGGATCAGAGCCACAAGTGTAGATACTCGAGGGTACGGGGAGTAATCGCGGAGGGAACTGGGAAACCAGTGCCAGCAGTATGCATCCAGAGCTGAAACGCGGCTCCCTCCCTCCTGTTGTGGTGGGACAGTCATGCAGACGCAATCTCCACAGACATACGGGCACACATATGCCTGGATCCCAGACACACCAGAGGGGATCCTAAGTCATCCCACTGCACTGTGGAGAAAGGTGAGGTCTGCGGAGGAGGCAGAGGAGGCTGAGCGCCACGCAGACAGAGTGCTCCTTTCTGGCAGACTCTTGTGGGACAATTAGACACAATAAGAACAGTTTTGAGCGCAATCGCCATGCATGGCAGACCTACTACAGACTCTCTCCAGGGGGGTTGAATATCATCCCATCCACAAGAGGATTTGGTCCTCCCAAGTGGTCTCCCAAGTGGGCGGAAAGCCCTGCAATAGAAAAAAGAAAAAAAAAGAAAAAAAAAAAAAAAAGAAAGAAAGAAAAATCCACGCTGGCAACCATATTCCCTCCATGCTATAGGCTTTGGGTGGGAAATCTCTGATTTGGGGAACTGTCGCCCGAACTACGTGGGACAGGGAGAACCCCAGGGAGGACCCCACAGGCTCCACTGCTTCTCAAACAATACAATAGACACAGAATATTTCCTGGAACCATCTCTTTGGTCATTGTGGGGCAATCTGCCACTTTCTACGTAATCGGCAAAATCTTTATAGACTAAGACAGACTGCTCCTGCAGATTGTGTGAAAACACTGCCATCCTGCGTTCTGGAGGGTTATTTTTTTTTTTTTGTATGAGGATTTGAATCCAGGGTCTTGCGCCTGCCTGCTTTGTAGGTGCTGGACTGCCGCGCTGCACCCCCAGCCCATATTTTTTACTCTTTGAGACAGGGGCTTGCTGGGCTGCATAAACTGCCTCTGATCTCGGGCTTGTGGTCCTCCTGTCTCTGCCCCCCAAACCGCTGGGATTGCAGGCGTTCACCACCGCACCTGACTAGAAGTGTTTTATATGTGTGTGCGAGCGTGTATGCATGGTTTTGTTTCTGTTTTTGTTTTGATTTTGTTTTTTGTTTCTTGGGGGTTTTTGTTTTGTTTTGTTTTGGTTTGGTTTGGTTTTTTGTTGTTGTTTGTTTTTGTTGTTTTGTACGGGGGTTTGAAACCAGGGTCTTGCACCTATTAGCTTTGTAGGTGCTGGACCGCCGCGCTGTGCCCCCAGCCCATATATTTTACTTTTTGACATAGGGACTCACTGGGTTGCGCAGGCTGCCTGTGATCTTGGGCTTGTGATCCTCCTACCTCCACCCCCAAGCTGCTGGGAATGCAGGTGTATACCACCGCAACTTACTATAAGCGATTTTATACGTGGGTGGGGGCGTGTATGCGTGTGTTTTTTTCTTTTAATTTTTACTTTTATTTTCTTCCTTTCTTGTTTTACTCTCTTCCCTCTTTCTATTCTCCTTCTCTTTTTCTTATGCTATATATGCGTCCTTGTATTAATTATTTTACCATCAGAGCCCCCACACGTCTGTCAGTTTGCCGTGGGGGCTTGCATGTTGTGATGAGGCTGAGAGCTCTGCCACTGTAACCTCAGACAAGAGCAAGGTTACCCAAGGTGGACAGGTTTTCAGCCGAGCTTCCAGACTAAGACAGACTAGGGAGTAGGACCTGGCGAGCCACTCCCAAAACAACTAGCCATTGAAAACCCTATGGATAGCAAAGAAACACTGTCAGACATAGTGCCTGAAAATGAGGCCCCCAGGTTGGAAGGCACTCAAAAGACTACTGGGGAAGAGTTGCCTCCTCCAAGTAGAGTCTACTGTGATGACAGAAATGGAGTAAAACCCCAGGGTGCTCAACTTGCTGATGTGGCACGACTCAAAATGAGGAGAAAACTGTAAACATCCATTAATAATTGGAACATAGAATGTACGTAGTATGAATCTAGACAAATTAGAAATAGTTAAAAGAGAAATGGAGTGCATAAACACTGACATTCTAGGCATCAGTGAGCTAAAATGGACCAGCATAGGCCATTTTGAGTCAGACAATCATATGGGCTACTATGCTGGGAATGATAAACTAAAGAGAAATGGGGTTGCATTCATCATCAAAAAAGACATCTCAAGATCTGTCATGAAATATAATGTTGTCAGTGATAGAATAATATCCATACACCTACAAGGAAGGCCAGTTAATACGACTATTATTCAAATTTATGCACCCACCACTAAGGACACAAATGAAGAAAGGGAAGACTTTTATCAGCTTCTGCAATCTGAAATAGATCAAACATGCAATCAAGACATACTGATAATCACTGGTGACTGGAACGCAAAGGTTGGAAACAAAGAAGAAGGCCCAGTAGTTGGAAAATATGGTCTTGGTGACAGAAACGAAGCTGGAGATCGCATGATAGAATTTTGTCAGACCAATGACCTTTTCATTGCAAACACATTTTTTCAACATCATAAACGGAGACTATA
>VMDO01001581.1:0-119388 GCA_007922755.1 Pedetes capensis
GATGCCACAGGGCTATAGCTGCAGGCGAACAAGAAAGGTTAGCCCTTAATATATACAGTTGTTGTTGTTAGGTGCCATCAAGTCAATGTCTGACTCATACCCACCCTACATACAACAGGCGAAACAGTACTGTTAGTGTTTCTCTGATATTCATACGGTTTTCAATGGCTGATTGCTTTTAGGGAGTGGGTTGCCGAGTCCATCTCCCAAGCCTACAGCACCTGGTGTTCCCAGGCAGTCTCCCATCCAAGTACTAACCAGGCCTGACCCTGCTTAGCGTCTGAGATCTGATGGGATCAGACACCACAATGGTACAGCTGCAGGCAATACATACAGATGATACCTAAACTATAAAATATCTGCTTTCAAGCTTGATAATAGCTGCTAATTGGATTATCAAATTTAAAACATCATGTAATGAATACAGATTTGCAGAGTAAAATTATAACTCACTCAGCAATTTTCTTTGACAGCTCCATACACGATGAATTGGAATTTGCTGAAAACAACACCAGACCTCCTTTGGTTATGTTCATCTTGGTTTCTAATTCAGATGGCGTCACACAAAACATCAAAACCTTCTTGGTTTTCCAATTCTCAGAGCCTAGAAGGATATAATATATATCAAGAACTGTCATATGACATGAAGTACACCTGAATGAATTTTTTTTTTTTAAATAGCATGACCAGCTGAAGGAAAACTTTTCACCATAAGGGTGTCTTTTGGGTTAGACGAAGATAAGTATATATCTATATGTATGTCTATATGGACAAAGAGAAAGTTCATTTGGATTTCAGGACTCCATATTGGTGGAAATTTATCATATGACTTAATTCATTTTTATAACTACTGGGAATAAATGATAAACTTACAAGAAAGGCGGAGCTGAAGAGCTCAGTGTTTAATTGTTTGCTGCTTAAAGTCAATTATGGACAACCTCCTGTTATTTTCTGACAACAAAATTCCTCCTGGATTAACACACAGAAAAATGGCAGAGCCATTAGCGAGAACATGGACTGAATGATCCTTAAACAAAGAATAAATGCCCCATCTATATCCAGCTTTTGCTGTTTCCCACAAAACCTCCCCCTGGCCTTTTGGCTGCCCCACATGATGTCTAAATCTGACCTTGACCTCTTCCTTTCCCTCAACTGGAACAAAAGGTAGACTAGATAATAACCTTGAAGGAAAACTAAATGACCCCCCCCCCCCAAGTGACAGGCAACAGGATGTGAGTAAACAGGACATTGGCCCCGAAGTCATCATACAGTCTGGGCTGAGTGTCCTTCTCATGCAATAAGCGTGCTGGCCTGGACGGAAAAGCAGCAACCCAGCAGGCGCCGAGAGGGCCCCCTCTTGGCAAGTCCCCACATTTCCTTGGCTGTGTGCCTGCTTGGGATAGCTCTGGGGAGGCTGGTGGCAATTATAAACAGGCTAAAACTAAGCTGGGGCTGAGGTTTAGCTCAGTGGGTAAAGGGCTGCTCTGTACTTTCTGAGGACCCCCGTTTGATTCCCCAGCACCACAAAAACAGGAGAAGGATGTAGCAATCCACTCCTGAGGCATTTCCAAAACAATCAACCACTGAAAACCCTATGAGGGTCGCCATGAGTTGGACCCAATGGCACCTAATGACATCAACGAAACTAAGCTGGTAGTTTTTGTTTTCTTAAATTTTAATTACTCAAGGAATATACAAACAGTGTCCTAGTAAAAATCTGAAACATGTCAGTTTAGGCTGGAGTCACCAATCCCAACCCCAGGCTCCTCCCCAGCAATGAGGACTCCCAGCAGTTTGATATGAACACCTCAGGCCTTTTCTACCTTTTATATGCATTCACACATACAACCTCTATTAAAAATATGTATGAAAGCCGGGCTCAGTGGCACACGCCTGTAATCCCAGGGGCTTGGGAGGCGGAGGCAGGAGGATCACAAGTTTGAGACCAGAGGCAGTCTGCATAATTTAGCAAGACCCTGCCTCAAAAAGTTAAAAAATGGGCTGGGGGTGCAGCTCAGCGGTCTAGCACTTGCAAATCATGGAAGGGCGAGGCCCTGGGTTCAACCACCAGTACCAAAAAAAAAAAAAAAATGAAAAAGAAGGAAAGAAAGAAAGAAAAGTATAAAAAATACAATGTTTCATGCTGGGTGTGGTAGCACATATCTGTAATCTCAGCGACTCAGGAGGCAGAGGCATGAGGATTCCAAGTTCAAGGCCAGAAGTAACCTATATAATTTAGCATAACCCTGTCTCAAAGTAAAAAATCAAAGGGAGTGGGGGGAGTGCAGCTAAGCGGTACAGCATTTGTAAAGTATGCTTGAGGCCCTGTATTCAGCCCACCAGGACTACAACAAACAAAAAATGCTTCCAGCCCACAAAGGTTATCACTGCACAAATCTATCTGTAATCAGCTTGTTCACCAAACAACCTGGGTTAGAAGACATGGACTTACTCAGGTCTTGCTGCTGCCTGGCCTCCCATGGTGTGTACGTGCTGCTTTTAGCTAGGTCCCATCCCGAACACGCTTCCTTGTGCACACAGGCAGTGGGACCACTGGGTCACACACATCTCCAGTGTGTCCCACCAGAGAGAACACACTTCCAGACAAGTGCCCTTAGGGGACATTCCAGTCAGAACAGCCCAGGATTCCAAAAAGGAAAAAGTAACAGGCTACATTACAGCATGCTTACTTAAGCGTATGAATTACAAACAGAAATGTACTGCACAACTGATCAAAGTCCTAAAGGGACCAAGGAGGATGACTGATGACCACTGTGAAAAGTAGCTTTGGAACAGGGACCAGCAAATACCACTCACAAGCCAAACAGTCTCTCTCCAAAGCCTGCTTTTGTAAAATGCAACCTGCTTACTCCTGTTGATCTTTTGGTTTGGTTTGGTTTGGTTTGGTTTTAGTGTTTTGAGACAGGGTCACTATAGCTCAGGCTGACCTCGAACTCATATCGATCCTCCTGCCTCAGCTTCATAAGTACTGGGATTACAGGTGTTCACCACCACGTCCAGCTAGCTCATTTGTCTACCACCTGTTCCTGGATACATTGGTACACTGAATTAGACACAAAGCCTAAACTATTATGTGGCCCTTTGCAGAAAAATCTTGCCAATCCTGGCTTTCAAGAGAGAGTAGCATCTGCAAAGGCTGAGGAGAACTGGGGCAGAGTGGATGGTATAAATGAAATACCACACCCAGAGTTGGAAGGGATTATAGATGTCCTCTAATGCCATCTCTCCATGTCCACAATTAAGAACAGAGGGTAGAGGCCCAGGAAAGGACACAGAAGCAAAAGTAATTCTCCTATAGTTAGAAACACAGGCTCTGGAGTCAAACTCAGGTTTACATCTTGGCTCCTACTTCCCCTTAACTGACAGTGAGACCTTGTATAAATTACTTAAAATCTCTTCATTTCAGTCCATCATCTCTGCAGCTGTGAAAACAGACCCATGGTGTTACCGCAAAATTTCTGCCAAGCTTAACACAGTGCTCTGCATACAGGACACGCTACATTGCAAACTGACTTTCAACATCTTGGTTATCTATCGAATACAATAGTATGCAAGGGGTGGCCATCTTTTTACACCCCCCAACCTTCAAAGAAGCATCACCTAAATAAAATTGCATGTGTTCTTAGAACACAATAAAGTATTTTAGGGGCAGGAAGAAATCATAGCGGTAATTTGACCCATTTCTCCTAACTCTGTTAGAAGTCTGCCTTCAGGATTCCCACCAAGGAACCACTCCACAGATGTTTGAATACCAGGGACTGATGCCACATCACTGAGGGAGCATCATTCCAAACTGTTCATTGGAACACACCAACGCTCCTCTCCCTGCAGCCTCTATCCATTGGTTCTTGTCCTTCCCTTAAAGATTAGTAGGAAATATCAGAATCTTTTTCTACAGGATAGCACCCAGGATAGTTTTCTTCCCCTGTGGTCCCTCCCCCAGGACATTTCCTGAAGTCTTTCCTCCTCTAATGGCTCAGATGCACTGCATCAGCCTGACTATGGTTTGTGAAGTTCCAGTCTCCAGACATCAGTCATCTATAATCAAATCCTGATGTAAAGCATAAAGGTGTAGCTCAGTGGTAGAATGTGTGAGGCCCTGGGTTCCATCCCCAGCACCCACACAGAAAAGAAAAAAAAAAAAAAGGGATGATAGGGAGGGGCATCCATCTGGAAACAACTATCAGTATAGTCATGCTCTGTGGCTCCTCACGTCACAATCTGTTCAAACATACCAGCTCTTCATAGTTTCAGTTCTTTCTCCTATTAAAAACTCAAGCTGTGCTCTTTACTAGGCTTACAGAAGTCTATCCCTCAGGAACATGAAGATCAACAGGACAGGGCTGGCAAGCAGCTCATTAGCACAAGATTTAGTGTGAAATACAGTAAAGAGAATGTTCCTACCTTTTTCCCCATGAACTGCAGTTGCTTTTATAAATTTGTATATTACAAATTTATTCAAGAATGTGTGAGAATTATTTATAGCTCATGTGAAAACACCCCTTTCTGGAGAACCTCAGCACCTTTTAAAAAGCAAATCATGCTCCTCTACTGCTCATTGAATGAGATTTGAGAATCTGTTAAGCCTCATGAATGAAACCACACTGAAAGAAACTACTTGCTTTGGATGGACTAGCATTCATTTCAAAACCACCAATCCTTATTTCTTTCTTTTTTTTTTTTTCTTCCTGATGATCTTGATGTGAGGATCCATATTGCAGACAAGGCAGGCTTACATTAAAGTGCATCCTTTTCCCTCTAAAGCATCCACTGTGTGACACCTTCTAAAGATGGCTGGAAGAGGATAATGAAGCCTTGGGCTTGCCTTCCACCATTACAGCCGCTGGGCCTCTGATGTACCTCTTAGCCTCAGTGGACCTTATCTTTACCTTCCAGACAGCAGAGACAAAAGCAGGCACCAAAATTTAAGGGCCAATCAGCAGAGACATTTTTACTGTTATATTCTGTACCATACAACCAAGTGGCTAAAATAGCACCTGGCACCAAGTAGAGCCTCAACAAATGTGTGCTAAAAAGAACCTCACCTTATGAGTTGCAATAAATTAACAAATGGATTGAAAGGCACCTGCCGATGAAAAGGTATCAAAGGGTATGCAGGATTATTACTTTTATTAGTGATGCATCTCACTCCCAGAAGACTGATTTTAAAGACTAAAGCCTGGGGGTATAGCTTAGTGGTGGAGCTCTTGCCTAGCTTGCATGAGACCCTGAGTTCTATCTCTCGCACTGCAAAAATAAACCCAAAGTCCATACTGAGGAGATAGGATGGGGGTGGAATGCAGTGGTAACTGGGTGCTTCATGTAGAAGGACCTGGGTTCAATCCCCAGCTCCAAAAATAAATAAAAATTAAAAATCAATATTGACGGGAATTTGTAAAGCAAACTCTTGATTACTCTCCATGCTTCTGCAACCCCAGGCACTTTGCTCATCTGTCACCAGAATGTTTTCTTATGCCTAATGCTTAACATTTTCTACTTGTTCTGAATTTTTATGACAACCCAATGATACAGATACTAGAATTAAACCCCTTTTAAACATGGGAAAGTAAGGTTTCTCAATGAAGAAACTTACTTGAGATTGTGTTGCCTAAGCAGCAGAGAAGTGCAGGTACAGTCTGACTTGACTTGTAGTATGGGTAGCTGTATACAACAGCAGGCTGCACAGTCTGTCTCTCAACTCACACAGAAAATGACTTGACAACCCGCTAAATTCCACAGTGAGCAGAATTAGACAAATAGTCCAGATTTTAAAAAGTCTATTGTAAACATGCCTTGGTTAGAAAATGGTTCCGATCAAGTGCCAAAGAACAAAGAACTTTGATTCACTATTTCCAATTCTGAAAATTTATCCCAAGGAAATAAGGAAAAAGCTAGATGCTCAATGGTGGTAACTTCAAGGTTTTGGTAAGAGCAGAAACACTGCCCATATTTACACGTTCCATAATGGGTGAAATAAAACTCTGGATACAAGCCTGGTGACTTGGAAGGCAGGGGCAGGAAGATCCGGATTTCCATGCCAGAGGCAGCCTGCATAACTTAGCTAGATCCTGATTCAAGATTTAAAAAAGCAAAAAAAAAAAAAACCAAAATAAAACCTGGGTGTGTGTGTGGAGGGGGTGCAGCCCAGTGGTAGGGCACTTGCAAAGATGTGTCAGGCTGTGGGTTCAATTCCCAAGTACTGCAAAAATAAATAAATACTCAGGATATATATTTAATATAATATTCAACACTATCCAAAGATGCTTGAGAATGACGTGAACAGAACCGGCTAACGGAAAAGCAGGGCAGGAAAAGAATATGTACAAGAAAGGTATTCTTTAATGGGGATAATAACATGGGTGAATTATTTTTATTTGTACATTTAAATTCTTAAACAACAAGGACTGGGAGGATTCAGTGGCAGAGTGCTTGCCTTGCATGCACCAAAGCTTTAGATTCGATCCACAGCACCACAAAAAAAAAAAAAGAAAGAAAGAAAGAAAAAGAAAAAAGTGGAACTCACACTTCCTCAGACCCAAAGGCCCGCGTTTTCATACTCTTTATAAAAACTAACCACCCAAACTGCGCCAATATTAAAATAATAAAAATAAATCCTTATCAATGTAAGATTGGGGCAAAACACTTTCATGTACAGTGGTATTTTAAAATTACATCATGGTCCTCTTTAAGGCTCTGCAAGGGTGAGTTCTGGGTGGAATAAAATCATCCTTTTGTGGGTAAATGTTCGCGACAATCAAGACCAAGAGAGTTAAAATGAAGGGCTCCGTGAGGATTAGAGATGGCAGATTCCATGCTGGGTTTGGGACTTGCTGTCGGAGCTGCTCTGCCGCAGGTCCCAAAATTAGGGTTTGACTCTCCGCCAGCACCGTAGCACTGTGGCTTCCGATCCCGTCAGATCTCAGAAGCTAAGTAGGGTGGGGCCTGGGAAGAATTTGGATTGGAGACCGCCTGGGAACACCAGATACTGTAGGCTTGGGAGAAGGACCCGGCAGCCTACTCCCAAAAAAATTCAATGCGCCACTGAAAACCCTACGAGTAGCAAGCAAGCACTGACAATAGCGTTCCGCCTGTTGTACGTAGGGACGCTAGGAGTCGGACCCCAACTCGACGGCACCTAACAACAACAACTCCACCTGCACCAGGAGGGGGTGAGGAGGCCCCAGGGGCCGCGCGCCAGGCATGGATCCCCTCCGTCTCCGGACAAAAGTGGAAAGAGGGCGAGAGGAAGGACTGGCTGCCGGCGCGAGGCTGGGGTTTCCCTCTGCGCCCCCCAGCCGCCGCAAGCGGACCCCGACCCGACGACCGGCCGGCGCTGCAGGTCTCCCCGCCCCGTGCACCTGCGCCAGGAGTTGCCGGAGCCCGCCAGTCCACGTCGCCACTTGCCGCTGGCTCCCGCCCGCCTACCTGGTCCCGACCCCAGCCCCGGCCCCGCCGCAGCCTCCGCTGCCGAGGGAAGAGAGCACCGATCTCCAGGCGGCGTATCTAGCAGCAAAATGGCGACTCCACGCGCGAGAAATGCGTCCGCTGCGACTGTGAGGCCTGGGGGGCGGGGCGAGGCGGGGCGGGGCCAGAGGTGGGATCACTGGCCTGGCTGGGGGCCGTGGGCGGAGCCCGCCGAAGGGGAGGAGAGGAGGAGAGGGGCCTTCCGTCCAGGCCGTAGGGTGGGGCTAGGCGATGCCAGGGGCGGGACCAGGAGCTGGGAGTTGGGAGGGGCTAGGTTCGAGGCTGTTGGCACCGCCAGCCCTAGGGAAAGAATAAGGCCGTGGGCGTGTTCAGAGGGCGGGAGTCAGGTCCACGTGAAGGGCGTGGCAGGGACTCTGCATGATGGGGTTGGAGGGCTGGAAGGCCGCTACCCCCAGGGAAGTTGTGAGAAGCTGCAGGTGGCAAGGATTATGAGCGTGGATTGCGTATGTGGCTTAGAATTTGTAGCTGTCTGGGTTCAAATCTGCACTGGCTTGCAAGCTTGGGCAAATCACTTCTCACCCTCGTTTTCCTCTTCTGAAAAACAGAGATGATAGCAGTACCCTTCTTATGGGATTGTAAGGATTAAATGAGATACCTATAGAGCTCCTAGCGCGGTTCCTGGCATATGGTAAATTCTCAGTTGTTAACATTATTACTTTGTTGTCTTTTTCTTCTTTTAGTATCCATTGCCCGGATTTTTTTTTTTCCCCAGCACTGAGCGTTGAACCCAGGGCCTCGCACATGATGGGCAAGTGTTGTATCACTGAGGGGCAACTCCAGCCCTTTTAAAAATTCTGTATTTTGAGACAGGATCTTACTAAATTGTGCAGGCTCCCTCTGACCTTGAACTCCCATTCCTCCTGTTTTACCTTCCTAAATAGTTGGGATTACAGGCGTGTGCTACAGTGCCCAGCCCAATGCCCGAATTCTTTATAAAAAATATGTTTATTCTCTTTCATGTACATAACATAATGATAACAAACACATTGGTAGAACTTACTAGGTGTCAGGCCAGGTTCTCCTTTTAAGTATTTTACATATATTAACTGTATTTTAATTAATCCTCACAAGAGGTGAGATAGGAATTATTATCTCCATTTAAAAAGAAGTGGGAACTGAAGCAGTGGGAACTGACATTAAATAACTTCCAATGACAAAGCAGTGTTCAGAATGAAGTAGGCAGGGAAATAGGCAAGTTGGAGGCTTTGCACTAACATCTGAAGACTTAACTGCCATACCACACCCAGTCTGCAATTCTGCTTTGGGTTTTTCACAAGAGTGAGGCATGAAATCATTCATCGGAGGTTGCACAAGTAGGTAGAAGCAACTAGTCTTATAGTCCAAGCTCTTATTTTACGGAGAATACAAGCATCTTAAATTATAAATTATAAATTAGGCGAAGATGATACTTCATGGAATGGAGTCATTTGAGACATTTCCTTTGCTAACAACTTAACTGAAACACACTTTGCCTATGAGCCCATTCCCAAATAAAACTATTTCTTCCTCGAGCTTATCACAATTGCTTAATGGTTTACATATTGAGTATCCCTTATCCGAAATGATTGGAACTAGAAGTGTCTTGGTTTTCTGATTTTTTAAAACGTTATTTGCATATATAGTGAAATAACTTAGGGATGGGACACGAGACTCAAAATAGAATTTATTTATGTTTCCTTAAGTGCTTGGGTTTAGCTGAGTTGGTAGAGTGCTGCTCTGTGCTCTCTGAGGCCCTGGGTTTGATCCCCAGCACTGCAAAACAATGGGAGAAGGACCTGGCGACCCACTCCTGAAACAATCACAGCCACTGAAAACTCTGTCAATAGCAGAGAAGCACTGACATGGTGCCGGGCATGGCACAGTGTCAGGGAGCGTTTCTGTTGTACATAGGGTCACTGTGAGTCGTACCCGAGTCAATGGTACCTAAGAACAACAACATACACCTTATACACAAAACCTAAAGATAATTTCATGCAATATTTTTAATAATTTTGTGGATGAAACAAATCCATGCTGTGGAATTTTCCACTTGTGTTCTAGCGGTGCTCAGAGTGTTTGGATTTTTGAGCATTTTTGATCCTGGATTTTTGGGTTAGGGATGCTCAACCTGTATTTGGACGATGACTGAACAAATATCCCCACCCCAATCCCTGTAAGCCCTATGAGGGTCAGCGCTTTGTCTCTCTTGCTAATCAATGTTTCACAGTACTCGCCAAAGGGTAAGTCAGGTAGTCAAGACATGTCAAGTGAATGCCCTTTCCTTGGAGGGAAGGAGATGAGCAGAAGCACAGATTTGTACAGCATATGCACCACGCAAGGAAAATATTCCTACAATTTAAAAAAGTCACCTATAAACCAATAAATCTCGGATAAACCAAATAAACACTGGCTCCAGTATATTGCTGCTTCTGGGGGTCCCCAGTGAGAGGAATCATTTCTCCTCAGGTTCCTTCTCTGCAGGCACCAAACTTAGAGTTTCCCTTTTTCTGTTACAGCAGCTACCACAACACCACTCCTTCACCTGCTTTCCATTCTCTGAAGACTCTTGAAATCTCTCATAGTCTCATCTCAAAGCTTTCATTCTCCCTATTATTGGGGTTTCGGCCATGGGGGAGAGCCACCATGGATGTCCAGCGCAGATAGACCACCACGAGACTTGCAGCCCCAGCCACAAGCTGACTGCAGGTGTGTGAGAAACCCTAAGCGAGAACCTCCCAGCTGAGCCCAGTCAAACCAGAGAAAATCGAGAGATAATTATAACATTTTATATTTACACCACAATGGATAATGAGCAAAGAAGGAGCAAGAGCAAAATTTAAGGCCTATAGGCAGTTGCACACTAGCATGTTTTTTTTGTTTGTTTGTTTTTTCAGTACTAGAGGTTGAACCCAGGACCTTACATGTGCTAGACAAGTGCTGTACCATTGAGCGGCACACCACGTCCCCTTTTTATTTTTTTTATTTGGAGGCAGGATCTCACTAAATTGCATGGGCTGCCTCTGGCTTTGGACTTGCAATCCTCTGGCCTCAGCCTCCCAAGGTGCTGAGATTAGAGGCGTGTGCACCACCATGCTCACCTACTGTTGAAGTTTTTGGTAGGTCCTTTGCTAACCTTGGTAATCTTGTGCTCATTTTGAGTTTGCAGTCAGTCTTTGCATAAAAGGGAAGTGCTCATCCTGCCCTCAGCACATCACTGGCCATAGTCAAGAGCCAAACTGCTGCATATAGAACATGAACCTAGATCCCTAAGTCTAGGACATGTCCCTTCAATATATTTTTTCTATTTATTTATTATTTTTATTAATAAATGTTATTGGGGTACAGAGTAGTAAAGCTTTTGCTATTTCCATTGTGCACCTATTACATCATTTTTGGTTGCACTTACATCAACTTAAATAATTTATAAAACTCTTTGAGGAATATGTGGTAAAATCATATGCAATTAGTGGGTTATATTCCCCTGTTTTCTCCCATGTATTCATATAGTTGCATGGGAACTTGAGATTGTCCATTCCGCCATTAACCCTCTGTATTACTTCCCCTCCCCATTCCTCCTTCTACAGTCTTTGCTCCTGGCCACAAGACCCATCCCCCCTTTTTTCTACTCATATTTTCCCTTCTTAGATAAACCTGGGTGTTCTTTTTTATATATCTACACATTGATAGTTTTTTTTTCTTCCTTTAAGTTAGCTTTAGCTCCGAGATATGAGTGAGAACGTATGGCATTTCTCTTTTTGAGCCTGGGTTTGTTCGCTTAGGATGATATTCTCCAGTTTCATCTATTTTGCTGCTAATGACATAATTTCATTCTTTTTCATTTCTGAGTAATATTCCATTGGATATAGGTACAACCGTTTTTTCTGCATTTCTCTGTTGATGGAAATCTCAGTTGATTGCATACGCTTGCAATTGTGAAGAGTGCTATATTAAATATGGAATTGCAGGTGTCCCTGTGGTATGATGGCTTATCATCCTGTGGGTATATTCCCAGGAGCGGTATAGCTTGGCCATATGGCTGTTCTATTTTTAGTTTTCTGAGGTATCTCCGTATTGATTTCCAAAGTGGTTGAGCTACTTTACAATCCCACCAGCAGTGTAAGAGTCCCTTTTTTCCACATCCTTGTCAGCATTTGTTATTATTTGTTTTATTGATTTTAGCCATCCTTACTGGAGTGAGATGGAATTTCAGTATTGTTTTGATTTGCATTTCCCCAATGCCTAGGGATATTAAGCATTTTTTCATGTGTTTCTTGGCCTTTCAAACTTCTTCATTTGAGAATTGTCTATTCATTCCTTTTGCCTACTAATATATTGGGTTATTTGCTGTCTTCACATTTGCTTTCTTTAAGTTCTATGTATACTCTTGAAGGGGCTGGGATTTAGCTCAGTTGGTAGAGCGCTGCACTGCAGTCTCTGAGGTCCTGAGATCAATTCCCAGCACCGCAAAAATGGGAGAAGGACCTGGCAATCCACTCCCAAGGCAATCCCAAAAAACAGTCAGCCATTGAAAACCCTATGAGGGTCGCTATGAGTTGGATACCGACTCAATGGCACCTAACAACAACAACATACTCTTGAAATTTGTCCTCTGTATGTAGGATACAAAGATTGTCTCCCATTCTGTAGGATCTCTCTTAATTCTGTTGTTTCCTTTGCTTTTTAATTCCATGTAATCCCATTTGTTAATTGCCATTTCCTGGGCAATTGGAGTCTTGTTAAGGAAATACTTTCCTATGCCTATGTGGTGGAGCATGTTTCCTATCTTTTCTTCTAGTAGTTTTAAGGTTTCTGGTTTTATGTTGAGATTTCTTGTCCATACAAATTGAGAGATGTGGGTCATTTTCATTTTTCTGCAGATGGATATCCAATTTTCCCAGCACCATTTGTTGAAGAGGCTATCTTTTCCCAATTGTGCATCCTGAGCCCCTTTGTGAAAGATCAGATAGCTGTAGTTTTGTGAATGTATCTCTGGATCTTCAATTCTGTTCCATTTGTCTTCACGTCTATTTTTGTGCCTATAGCGAGCTGTTTTTGCTACTACAGCCCTGTAGTATAGTTAAAGTCAGGTATTATGATCCTAGCCTGCAACCATAGCACTGTGGTGTCTGATCTCATTAGATCTCAGAAGCTAAGCAGGGTCGGGTCTGGTTAGTACTTGGGTGGGAGACCACCTGGGAACACCAGATGCTGTAGGCTTGGGAGAAGGATGTGGCAACCCACTCCCAAAAATCAATCTGCCATTGAAAACCCTATGAAAAGCAGAAAAGCACTGACAAATGTTTTGCCTGTCGTACATAGGGTCACTATGAGTCAGACACTGGCTCTACGGGACCTAACAATAGCAAACAACATTATGATCCTGCCTGCACTAGTTTTTCAACCTAAGATTGTTTTGACTATATGTGGTCTTTTGTGTTTCCACATGAATTTTTGGATTCTTTTTTTCTATTTCTTTAAAATCTGTCATTGGGGTTTTCATAGGAATTACTTTAAATCTGTAAATTGCTTTTGGTAGTACAGCCATTTTTACAATATTGATTCTCCCAATCCATAAGCAGGAGAGGTCCTTCCATCTTCTAGCACCCCCTGTGATTTCTTTCTTTAAAGTTTTTAAGTTTTCCTTGTAGAGAACTTCAGGGTATTTGGTTAAATTCATGCATGAATAAGGATAATTTGACCTCTTCCTTGCCTATGTATCCCTTTGATTTCTTTTTCTTGTCTGATTGTTCTGGCTAGGAATTTGATCACAATATTGAATAAGAGACAAGAGAGTTATGGACATCCTTGTCTTGTTCCTGACCTTAGAAGGAATGGTTTCAATTATTCCCCATTTAATATAATATTGGCTGTCAGTCTGTCATAAATGGCCTCTATGATGTTGAGGTATCATTCCCATCTTCTCAAGGGTTTTTATCATGTATGGTTCTTGCACTTTGTCAAAGGCCTTCTCAGCATTGACTGAGATGATCATGTGATTTCTGTCTACAAGGCTCTTGATATGTTGACTTACATTGATCAATTTTTGTATGCTGAACCAGCCTTGCATCTGTGGAATGAAGCCCACTTGATCATGGTATATGATCTCATTCTTTTTTATTATAATAATATTTACATATTGTAAAAAATCAAACAAAGGGAAGCAAAAGAGTTTTGCCTTTATCCCACATAGAGCAGTAACTACCTTTGATGCTTTGTATGCCTACCTGTTCCAATTAATTTATTGTGAACATGGTTGGAGGTTGATGGATTTAGGTTTACATCAGCATTATGTGAACCATGGACCAAGGAGTACAGACTTGGGAACCAGCAGCCAAGATTCTAGATTCTTTCTTCTCTACTTCCCAGGTGTGTGACCTTCAGGAAGTTCCTTAACCAATTTGTACTGGTCTACTCATCTATAAAACGAAAATAAAAGTGTCTACATCATGGAATTGTCATGACAACCAAGTGAGTTATTATCTGGCACACAACTGACAATCATTTTCTGTTAACTGGACAAGTTGTGGTATGGATGGATAATATGGGTTTTTTTTTTGTTGTTGTTTGTTTGTTTGTTTGTTTGTTTTTACCAATCTCTAATTCTGGGCACCTGCAGCCATACCACTGTGATGTCCAATCCCGTCAGATCTCAGATGCTAAGCAGGGTTGGGCCTGGTTAGTACTTGGATGGGAGACTGCCTGGGAATACCAGGTACTGTAGGCTTGGGAGAAGGACCCGGCCACCCACTCCCAAAAAACAATTGGTCGTTGAAGACTCTATGACTAGCAAAGAAGCACAACAATAGTGTTTCATCTGTTGTACATAGGGTCACTATGAGTCGGACGCTGACTCAATGGCACCTGACAACGACAACAACAATTCTCACCACTTTTTGCTGAATATATACAACCTATCTAAATACCATCACGCAATCATTTCCTTCTCTTAAATGTCTAAAAGTAAGCTCGTTTGGCCAAAGGGGAAGCCCTTTTAAAATTTTATTCCCCAGAAATTTTTTATCAATTTATGTTCTCACCAGAAAGGTAGAAAAATGTCAATATCTCCTTACCAACACCAGACATTATCAATTATTTTTAACTTGGGAGGCTAGATATTCAGTGTTTTCTGGGCTTTTAAAATTACTTTTCCAGACAGGGTGTGGTAGCACATGTCTGTAATCCCAGTGACTTGGGAGATGGAGGCAGAAGGATTGCAAACTCAAGTTTGAAGCCAGAGGCAGCCTGCATAACTTAGTGAGACCCTGATTCAAATTTTAAAAATGGGCTTAGAGTGCAGCCCAGTGGCAGAGCACTTGTAAAGTATGTGCAAGGCTCTGGTTTCAACCCCTAAGTACAATAAATAAATAAATAAATAATAAATAAACAACTTGCTCAAATCAAGCTGCCTGTAGGTATGCCAGCCACCATGGTAGCTGAACTTCATCTCCATTCATTCACTTCACAAATATGAGTTACTTAACACCTGCCGGACCAGACCCAGGGCCAAAAGCTGAGGCTACAGCAGGAAACAAAAAAGCACCTACTTCACAATGTGACAGTAGTAGTTAAGCCACGCATGCAAAGTGTTTAGCCAAGTCCTGCTTTGTTGGTTGGTTGGTAGGTGCCGTCGAGTCGGTACCCGACTCATAGCGACCCTCATAGGGTTTTCAATGGCTGACTGTTTCAGGATTGCCTTGGGAGTTGATTGACAGGTCCTACTCCTATTTTTGCGGTGCTAGGAATTGAACTCAGGACCTCAGAGACTGCAGTGCAGGGCTCTACCCACTGAGCTAAATCCCAGCCCATTTTCTAAATAAGTAGGTCATTTTACCACCATCTGTGATGTTCATTCTTCATTGTACACGTGAGGGTCAATTACATATTATCATTACCTATTTTTAGGTTTAAGACTTCAGAAATCCCTTCTCCTCTCTGGCCTGCAGTTTCCTAATCTATGAATGGCCTGATGCTGCCTGCCTCCTGGCCCAGAGAGGATGGAGCAGAACCATCCTTATGGTACTTATGTACTTAGCAGTGAGCCAAAGCCACAGTGGAGTTGAGTCAGGCCACACCCTGGCCCCATGGCAGTCTCTGCCTGCAGACAGCACCAGTCCAGATCTGGGGCTGTGAGCTCTGTGTGGCCGTTCCACTCACTGCAGCTGTTCCCAGCACTATGGGCCCACAGTGCGCCAAGTCACGACAGTTTCCCACCCACCAGGACCTTTTTGTTCTTCATTTCCATAACTGGAAGGTGAAATGCAGACTCAAGGATTGATGATGCCCCCAGGTGGCACCTCAGACTCAATTCTCCTGCCTCTCCCCCCGCACCCATGAGAGGCTGCATCTCCCAGTCCCCAAGCCTGGAGTCACAGCCTGAACTCCCCAAGCCATGTTCCTTGGCCTGACCCCGCCTAATGCATCAGCCTGACTTGGAGTCTTCAGGGCTCACTGTCCCCAACCCTGCCCTGAATTATCCCAGCTGGAGAGCCCTTCTGACGCCACCCCTCAGGCCACTTCTCCTTCCTTCTTCATTGGAAGCTACTCCGAAGGAAGCCCAAGGACAGGGCCCTTGGCTTCCATTCCTAGAGCTTCCAGGGAGGAAACCTGGTGTGCCTCTTGCTGGGGCTTTGACTACTCATTTATATTCTCTATTTGGTTGAGATCGTAGCAAACAGGAAGATTTTTTCCCTTCATTCACATTCTATCATAACTGTATTAAGTGGGACTCTTGCAATAAAACACAATTTAAACTAGATAAAAATAAAGGAGTGGCAAGGGAGGCTGACTAATTTCCATAGCTAGAAAGGCCACAAAATAGCTTCAAGTATGACTGGATTTTCTTACATTGGTGTCAGGTGCCATCAAGTCGTGTCTGACTCATAGCAACCCGGTGTACAACAGAATGATACACTCCCTGATACTGTGCCAGGCACATGATCTTTTTTATGTTCAATCCCATTGTTGCACCCACTGTGTCAATCCATCTAGTTGAGAGTCTTCCCTTTTTTTTTTTTTTTTTTTTTTTTTGACCCACCACTCTCCCAAACATGTTCTTCTCCAGGGATTGGTCCCACCTGACAACATGTCCAAAACACATCAGATGCATTCTAACCTTCCTTGCTTCCAAGGAGCACTCTGGTTGTATTTCTTTGAGAATAGATCTTTTAGTTCTTTTGGTGGTCCGTGGTAAATTCAATATTTGTCTCCAGCATCATTATTCAAAAGCACCAATTCTTCTTCAATCTCCTTTATTCACTGTCCAGCTTTCATAATCATATTATGCAACTGAAAATATCATGGCATGAATCTTCAATGTGACATTTTTACTTTTCAACACTTTAAAGAGGTCTTTCACAACAGCTTTTCCCAAAGCAATGCATCTTTTGACTTCTTGACTGCTGCTTTCCATGGGTGTTGACTGTAGAACCAAATAAAACAAAATCTTGGACAACTTCAATCTTTTCTTCATTTATCATGAAGTTGCTTACTGACCCAGTTGTAAGGATTTTTTGTTTTCTTGATGTTGAGGTGCAATCCATACCAAAGGCTGTGTTTTTTGATCTTCATAAGTAAATGTTGCAAATCCTCTTCCATTGCAGCAAGTAGAGTTGTGTCATCTGCATAACTCAGATCATTAATGAGTCTTCCTTCTATCCTGATGCCACATTCTTGTCCAGAAAGTCCCGCTTCTCAGATTATTTGCTCAACATAGACATTGAAGAGGTATAGTGAAAGGATAAAGCCCTGACACACACCGTTCTTGACTTTAAACCAAAGAGTGTTTCCTTGTTCAATTATTCCCAGGGTTTTGTCTTCCTCCATCTTCAAGCTATCTCTTCATTCTTCTTCTTGGGTGGTTTTATTATCAACTAAACTCTACACGCCTGCAACTGTAGTACTGTGGCGTCTGATCCCGTCAGATCTCAGAAGCTAAGCAGGGTTGGACCTGGTAAGGACTGGGATGGGAGACCACCTGGGAACACCAGATGCTGTAGGCTTGGGAGAAGAACCCGGCAACCCACTCCCAAAAAAACAATCTGCCATTGAAAACCTTATGAATAGCAGAGAAGCATTGACAATAGTGTTTCACCTGTTGTATGTAGGGTCTCTGTGAGTCGGACATTGACTCGAAGGCACCTAACAACCACAACAAACTCTACACAGAATATATAAAAGATTCTTTTTTTTTTTTTTCATTACTGGGGGTTGAACCCAGGGCCTCGCACTTGCATGCACTTGCACTTTGCATGCACTGTTTTTGCTGCTTAGGATGGTTTTGGCTATACTTCATCTTTTGTGCTTCCATGTGAATTGTGGTATGCTTGGTATATTGTTTTACAGCCTTTAATTTTCAGACTTTTATGGTCTTTGTGAATGAAATGAGTCTCTTTAATCCCACATATTGAGGGTTTTTGTCTTTTAATCCAATTGGCCAGTCAATGCCTTTTGAATGGTGAGTTAAGACCATTTACATTTAGAGTAATTTTTGAGAGGAGCTTAGTATTCTGCATCACTTTGATGGTTCTCTTTGGTTAATAATTAGCTTGTTATGTCCATGAATTTCCATTATGTCTTTTACTTATTCCTTTGTTCTTGCATTTGGGCTTGTCTTGCTTCCCCCATATATAGTTTTTCTTTAAGAATCCTCTGCAGTGGTCTAACATAGACTAACAATGGTATTGGTGAAGATGTGGAGGGACATAAATTCGCACACAGTGCCAGTGGGGATTTAAAATGGTACAACACTTTGTAAAGTACTTTAATGGTTTCCTATAAAATTAAACGTACACTGGACATGAAACCCATTAATCCATCTTCTAGATATTTTTCCAAGACAAATGTCCACCAAAAATTTTTGCATAGGAATATTCATAACAGCTTTAATATAGTTTCCAAAAGCCAGAAATAGCCCAAATGTTCTTTGGCGAGGAAATGGATGAGATATAGTCATAAAATGTGATCTATTCATTCAACATGAATTCAAATTGTGACATATTCATAATATAGAATCCTGCTCGTGGATGCCTTGAAAAAACATTGTGTGGATGAAAGAAGATAACAAGAAAGACTGTATTCTCTATCAGTCACTTTATATGAGATTCTTGAAAAGGTAAAATTAATCTATAGTAACAGAAGTCAGATCAGTGGTTGCCTAGGGCCTACAGACCCTTTTCTTAATGATGGAAAAGTTCTGTAGTCTCATATAGTGTGATAGTGGTCCATGTAAAATGATTTCATTTTATAAAATGCAAATCATACCTCTACAAAATTTATTTTAAAAACCTGCTTGGCCTGAGGAACAGACCCTTTGCTGTGCATGGTGGTCCCTATAGATCTGTCTGTCCTCACCTCATTTGTCCTGACTCACTCCTTCTATATCAGTCTGTTTGTTGCTATAACAAAATACCTAAAGTTGGATACTTATAATCAAAGAATTTTGTTTAGTTCTGGAGGTTCAGAACATGGTACCAGCATCACCTCAGCTCTGGTGAGGACCTCATAATGGGAGGCATCACAAGGAGCAGGAGTTTGTGGGAGAGACAGATCACTTCCCAGGTCAAGAAGCCAGAGCCTGAAGAAGGGCCAGACTTGCTTTTTTTTTTTTTTTCCCCCAGTAGTTGGGGTTTGAACCCAGGGCTTTGCATATACTTTGCAAGTTCTCTACCGCTGAGCAACATTCCAGCTCATTTTTTATTTTTTATTTTGAATCAGGGTCTAAATTATGCAGAATGCCTCTGGCCTCAAACTTGCGATCCTCTTGCCTCCGCCTCCGGAGTCACTGGGATTACAGGTGTACACCACCACACCTAGCTCATACTTACTCTTTTTATTACAGCCCTCTGGTGAAAACTAATTTATGAATCCTGTAGAAAATACCTTAATCTCTCTCTCTCTCTCTTTTTTTTTTTTTTTTTTTTTTTTTGCAGTACTGGGGGTTGAACCCAGTGCCTCGCGTCTGCATGCTTTGCAAGTGCTGGACCACTGAGCTGCACCCTCCGCCCATTTTTTTGACTTTTTGAGACAGGGTTTCGCTAAATTACACAGACTGCTTCTGCTCTCGAACTTGCGATCTATCTGCCTCCGCCTCCCGAGCCACTGGGATTACAGGCCGTCTGCCACCACTCCCGGCTTCCTTAATCTCTTTGGACAGCAATAGCCCCAATGACCTCAATACCTCCCTCTAAGCCCACCTCTTAAAGCCCACCTCTCACATTACCAAACCATAGCAGCATCTGTGTGCCCTGCCCTCCAGCTAGCCTTGTTCGTGCTTCGGTGTCCCTGCTAGGTCATTCCCTTCCTCCTCCCTTCTCTGCTTACAAAAATTGTTCCCCACAGAGGCCCAGCTCTGTGAAGCTTCCCCCTCCCACACACTTCCTTGGTATGTGACTTTCACTTCTCTTCTGGCATTTAAAGATATAACCTGCGACCCAGACCACTGACTGGGGAGGTGAGTGAACCAACCTAGAGGAAGGTAGTCCCAGCTGAGATGGGGTGAGACATGAAAGACTCAGAGCCAGGGGGATGGATAAATAGTGCCATAACCACCTCCTCAGCCCACTGTCCAGGAGAAGGGTGATGGGAGACTGGGACCTGCACGGAAGCTGAGGGACCCAGCCAGAGGGTGAAAAGACGAGCAGAGGCCCAGGCTTCAGGCTCAGAACTGCCAGAATAGGGGCCTCTGCTCAGTTCACCTGCAAGCCTGCAAATGTGACCAGGACAGCCTATCAGGGAGGATATGGTGTCTAATGGAAAACAAAAGAGCAGTGGCTGACGTAAGACTCAAATTTATTTCTGTCTCATGTATAGAAGCTCCATAAAGTCTCAGGGACTTGGGCTTTTACTAGCCACCTCCATGACAGACAGGGAGGGGACTCAAACCATGTCCCCCAAAGACCTACAAACAGCATAAAGACCTTCCTTCAAGCCTTGCCTTTGGATGCGCACTCCCCATCCCCTATCAAATATATAAAAATGCACACAGTGCCTAAAATATAGCCCTTTCCTGGATTTACGATTTCGTTTCTGAAATCATTTGGCCACAAGTGAATCACTCAACTTAAGATCCACTGTGGTTTCATCTTTCCTTTTACTTCATGGGTATTTCTTTCAAATGGAGAAAATCTAAGCCACATGCTTTCCACTCTCTTGATAATTCTATGAACGTTAGATTTAACAATGAAGAAATTGGGTAGAATGTTGCATCTTGAGGGCATAACATTTATGATTTTTGATTTTATAGTTTTAAAAATTTTAAATGTAATAAACTTTTTTTAGGTCTCAAATATAAATGAAGGCTGTTAGGTCTTGAAGGTGTAGCTCAATGGTAGAGTCTTGGCCTAGCATGGGCAAGGCCTCGGGTTCTATCCTCAGCACTGTAAAGAATAAAAATTTAAAAATGCATGAAGACTTTGGCATGGGGGCTTGGGCTTGTAATCCCAGTGAATTGGAATGTGCAGGCAGGAAGATCGCAGGTTCAAGGTCAGAAGAAGCCTGTATAACTTAACCAGACCCTGTCTTAAGATTAAAAAATAAAAAATAGATGAGCTGGGGATGCAGCCAAGTGGTAGCTCACTTGCAAAGTATGTGCAAGGCATTAGATGCAACCCCCAAGTACCACAAAAATAAATAAATAAATAAATAAATAAATAAGTGCTTTTAAAGTAGTCATAAAGCTTGGGCCTGGTGCCAGAAGAACATTACCAAATAAACCAGAGCTCTTCCTTAAAGCCAGGGGTGCAAACCCTGTAGAGGTTCCTCCACCTACCAACCATGGAGGGTCTGTCCCATGGGAGACAACAGCTGATCTCTGCTCAACACTGAAGGGGACCCGGACCACTGCAGAGACTTCAGGGAAACAGTCTTCACCTCAGCCCCAGAAAGCTTTGAGAGCTGTCACAAAAGGCCTGGTCTGTCTAGGGAGACAGCATGGTGGAGGGCAATAAGCATTGTTCTACTGGTCAGGATAGGCTGGGTTGAGCTGCAGTAACAAATGAGCCCCAAATCATTATTGGGTCACTCTGTATTACTCAGTTTTCTGTTGCTATGACAAAATATCTCTGATAATCAACCTAAAGAAAGAAAAGGTTTTTTGGCTCATGGTTTCAGAGGTTTTAGTCCATGGTCACTTGGCCCCTATCCCTTTGGGTTTATAATGAAGCTGCATTATCATGCTAGAGTTCATGGTAGAGCAAAGCTGCTCATTTTGTAGCTGTTAGGAAGAAGAGAGAAAGAGAGAGAGACAGAGGAAGGGGTGAAGCCTTGATATTCCCTTTAAGAGCACACTCCCAATAACCTAACTTCCTTTCATTAGGCCCCACCTCTTAAAGGTTCCACCACCTCTAAATAGCACCCTCAGCTGGTGACCAAGCCTTCAACACACAAGCCTTTGGGGAACATTTAAGATCCAAACCATAACACAGATCAACAAAAAATGACTTCTCATACCACGTGTCCCTTATGGGTCAGCAGGGGCCTCTGATCTACATCTCCTGTGTTCAGTGCCCTAGCTGAATTGAGCAACCCTTATGTCCCACACTGCTCTTCTCATAGTAGGGGAAAAAGAGAATCTTCACTAATTATGTGGTATGATCAAAAAATACAGTGAATGTTTAAATTATAGGATTTATGACAGTAAATGACACATTGCTGTTAATCCCACTCAAAATAGCCCTCCTGGCTTCAAACACATTTATTCCATCATTCTTGCCACTTTCTGAAGCAGTTCTGAAAGTCCTCTCTTGTGTCTTTAGTTTCATCCTCCATCATGACAATGCTCTTTGTCACATGTTGCTTCTGGTACGGCAATTTCTGACAAAGAAAAGCATTACAGTGTGTTCTCATCCACCTTATTCACTGGATCTGGCACTATATGACTTCTGCTCTTCCATATAGTGAAAAAGACCATGAAAGGTAAATATTTTGAATCAATTCAGGACACTGAATTGAAAGGGCTTGGGGGTGCAACTCAGTGGTAGAACATTTGCTTAGCATTTGTGAGGCCAGGTTCAACCCTCAGTACAGCAATAACAACAATAAAAGATTTCCAGACTGCTTCAGAAAGTGGCAAGAACAATGGGATAATTGTGTCTGAAGCCAGGGGGACTATTTTTTTTTTTAGGTACTTTGAAGTTGAACCCAGAGTTTCACATGCATTTTTGCAAGTGCTCTACCACTGAGCTGCACATCCCCCAGCCCATTTTTTTATTTTTATTTTGAGTCAAGGTCTTGGTAAATTACAAAGGCTGCCTCTGGCTTCAAACTCACAATACTATTGCCTCCACCTAATATGTTGCTGGGATTACAGGCATGTACCACTACACCCAGCCAGGAAGGGTATTCTTAGGGGGATTGATGGTGATGTGTCTCTTACTGTAATAATTTTTTAATTTAAATATTCACCATATCTTTTGATCATACTTTGTATGCATTGTAACTTAAAAAAAGATTGAAGTCAAAGGAAATAGCATGTGTATTAGTTACTTTTGGTTGCTGTGACAGAATGTTCAATACAAACAACTTGAGGAAGAAAAGATTTATTTTGGCTCACAATTTCAGAGGGTTTCAATCCATCATGGCAGGGAAGGCATGGCAGAGCATCTCAATCCATGGCAGCAGGAGCATTTAGTGGAGGCTCTTCCATCACCATGGACCAGGAAGCAGAGAGCAAGACAGGAAGTAGGGACAGGGCATTACCATCAAAGGGTCCCTCCTTGTGACCTACTTCCACTAGCCAGGCCCCACCTCCCAAAGGTTCCAAAGCCTCCTAAAATAGTGCCTCCCACCTGGGTACCAACCATTCAAAGTGTGTGCCAGTGGGGGACATTTCAGATTCAAACTGTATGGGTGTATACTCAGGCATTTGGATACATTCAGTCATGCACAGCCCTGTAAGGCAAATGCAGATGAGGTTTGTTATAGGGGATCTCCACAGCAGTTGTTTTCGAAGGCAGTTCCTTGGCTGTGCAGAACCCCTAGATCACAAGCCCATTCTGATTTGCTAGTTATTAAGGATACACCCAGCTGAGAGGTATGAAAGGCCAGAGGCTACTGACCTCATTTGTTTCTCAAGTTTGTTGAACATTCTGTGTTTCAACCTTGAAGCAGAGTTGAGTCCTCCAGCGACCTCCTGGTTCACTTCAGAAAGTCTTAGCCTTCATGACTCCTGTCTCTCTTACAGCACCACCACTGAAGCCATCTACCAGGAAGTGACATGTGTCACTTTTATTTATGTTTTACAATTATTCTGTCCTTGACCAAACTCTACTCAGGATCCCCTGGGCTCTTTTTCAATAAGGTCTCTACTTTGGGACTTCTGTGTTAATTTCTGCATTGTCTGATTTTAGGAAGAGCTCTGCTAAGGCAGATTAGCCAGAACATCCCATTCTTGATGTCTCATCTCACTTGATATCTTGATTCATTCCTCATCCTCCACATTCCCAAGGTGATATCTGGTCACTCTGTCCTGTCTTCAGCAAGAATCCTGTTAAGTTGGTTTAGCCAGAATCCCCTTCATCCCTGATATTTTCTCTTAGTAATTTTCCATCCCCTGACTCTGACATTCTGCTCCTTAACTATAAATTCTCGCTTTTCCTTGTTGTATTTGGAATTGAGGCCACTCTCTCTCCCCACTGCAAAGCCCTGTTGCTGTGGTGCCCACACCTATAACAATGGGTCCCGGTGCTTTAACACTGTCAGAAGAAATCACGTTTTCCCTCACATATGCATTAGCCAGAGGAAGTCACCTGGTCTCTCAGTTCATTCTGCCCTGCTATAACAGAACAGCACAGGCTGACTAATCGATAATGAGCAGAAGTTTACTGGTTTGGGAAGCCCAAGATCAAGGGACCAGCATCAAGGGGGACCTTCTTGCTGTATCCTTCCTTGGTGAAAGGGCAAAGAGGGGAGAGAGAACAAGAGGAGGCTGGATTTGTCCTTTTATAAGGACAACCTGGCTAAAACTTCATCAATTTTATAAGGAATTCATTCCAGGGATAGCAAACTCTCTCCCACAATAATGACATTAATCCATTCCTGAGGGCTGAGCCCCTGTGGCCTGATCACTTCATAAAAGTTCCACTTCTTCATATAGCCACATTGGGGATGAAGTTTCCAACACATGAGCCATAGGGGACACATTCAGACTGCAGCCCATGCCCACACCTGATGTGACCTTCTTTACCTCTTTGGAATAACTTTATCTTGAAGTCCACTTGGTCTGGTATAAGGATGGCTGCTCCTTCTTTTTTTGGCTTCCACTTGCTTGGTATCCTTATTTCCACACAGGCTGCCTCTGGCCACATGCTTGTGATCCTCCTGCCTCACCTCCAAAGTCCCTTGGATTACAGGTAGGTTCCACCGTACTCAGTTCATAGTTGTTGTTGTTGTTGTTAGGTGCCGTCGAGTTGTGTCCAACTCATAGCGATCCTCATAGGGCTTTCAATGGCAGATTGTTTTGGGGATTGCCTTAGGAGGGGGTTGCCATATCCTTCTCCCATGTTTGCTGTGCTGGGAATCGAACTCTGGACCTCATGGACTGCAGAGCAGCGCTCTACCAACTGAGCTAAATCCCAGCCCTCAATTCATAGTAAGCTCTTATAACCCTTTCTGTCTCTGTAAAGTCAGTAATGGCCCCAGGTCCTACTTTTTCTGATCTTAGTAGTTCTCTTGGTCAACCTGGCTAAAACTTCATCAATTTTGTTGATATTCTCAGAGAACCAACTTTTGATTCTGTTGTCTCTACTTTTCAACACTCTATGTCTTTTTTCTCTGGTTTAATCTTCACTATTTCCATCTGCCTCCTGGCTCAGGGTTTTGCTTGCTCTTTTTTTCTAGTTCCTTCATGTGCAAAATTAGATTAATGATCTGAGATCTTTTTTCTCTATTAATGTCAGCATTTATAAGCGTAAATTTCTCTCTGGGTGCTGATTTCACCATAAGTGTTGACATGGAGTGGTCGTGTTTTCTTTGTCAAAAAACTTTCCAAATTCCCTTATGAGACCTTTGTCCTTTCTTAGGTTAAGAGTATGTGTTTTGTTTCCATATAATGAGTTTTCCAGTGTTCTTTCTGCCACTGTCCCCAACAGAAGTGTTATGTATTCTCTTCTGACCTCATGTCTTATTCAGAAGGACAGAAGGCTCGAGTGAGGCTGAAGGGGTCATTGGGAAAGGCAGCAGGCCCTAGCTAGCAAGGTAGAGGGATTGCTGGTCACTTCCGTGGCATGGATGATGTCCATGTTCTGTCTGTATTCAGGCTTACATATATTGTGGTCTGTCTTTTGATCTGATCCATCATAATCATCATATGACCTTGTCCTCTATGGACAGTCCATGAGCTTGTTAGGCCTCACAGGAGAATACCAAAGTCTAGCTGTGAGTGCTGGCCTCCGTCCTAGCAACACCAAGCCCAGCCAATGGGCCCAGGCCAGCTGCCAGATGTCAGAGGCTGCTATTCTTTTCTCCATGCTATCTCCAGGCTGAGTCCTGACAGATCTCCACCCCCAAGAACAGGATTTCAAATTGACTAAGTGGAAAGAAGGAGCTGAGATTTAGCTCAGTTGGTAGAGCACCGGTCTGCAGTCTCTGATGTCCCAAGTTTGATTCCCAGCACTGCAAAAATGGGAGAAGGACCTGGCAATCCACTCCCGAGGCAATCCCGAAACAATCAGCCATTGAAATCCCTATAAGGGTCACTATGAGTTGGACAAGATTTGACAGCACCTAACAACAATAAGTGAAAAGAAAATAAAGGCTTACCAGCCAGCCAGGTGGTTAAGACAGATGATTTATCTGAGGTCAGTAGCTTCTTTGCCTCTGGGCACAAGTAGTAGGGGCTGTGTGTGTTCTTGCGTGTCATAGGTGGAACATTCTGGAGGAATCAGTTGTCCTGGGGAAGGAACTGGGGCAGATGTTAGAGGAAAGATGCCTGTAAAGGAAAAAAATCAAAACGGAATAGCACTGGTTTGGGGCAGTCAAAACAGAGTGGGGAGGCCATTGTTAATCAGAGCTCAGACCCATCGACAGCCAAACCTTTCAAGTAGGAAAACCACAGTCTCCTGAAACATTATCTGTCAACTTCTGCTAACCAGCTACACAACAGTTCCTTTCCCTTTAACTATCCAGAGACTAAGGGGTGGGGTTTAGTTCAGTTGGTAGAGTGCTGCTCTGCACTGAGGCCCTGAGTTCGATCCCCTGCACTGCAAAAATGGGAGAAGGACATGGCAATCCACTCCTGAAGCAATCCCGAGAAACAATCAGCCATCGAAACCCCTATGAATAGCAGAGAAGCACTGACATAGTACTGGGCATGGCACAGTGTTGGGGAGTGTTTTGTACTGTTGTACATAGGGTCACGGTGGGTCAGACCTGACTTGACAGCACCTAACAACATCATCAACCCAGACAGAGATGGTACTCAATCCTTTCTTAGAGGACAGCTATACTTTTGCCAACACCAATCAAAATTCCCAACTAATAACTGGTATAATTTCCAACATCCCCGCCCCAACTCCTTGCAGCTTAAACCTATAAATACAGCCGGACATGGTGGCACACACCTGTAATCCCAGTGGCTCTGGAGGCAGAGGCAGAAGGATCACAAGTTCGATACCAGACACAGTCTGCATAATTCGTTGAGACCCTGTCTCAAAAAAGTAAACGAACAAAAAAAAAAAAAATGGGCTAGGGGTTATAGCTCAGTGGTTCAGTCCTTGCAAAACATGCAAATGTGAGGCCCTGGGTTCCACCCCCAGTACTGAAAAAAAAAAATCTATAAATACAGACAGCATTTTAAAAAACGTTTCCAGATTGCTTGATTTTGATTTCTTGAATTGCAATCCTAATTAACCCCTAATATGAGTAATTTTACTTGTTCTCAACTAGATTGAATTTATCTTCAGTCCACAGGCCACAGCAGTGGTGTGGGACATGCTTTGGGAGTGGGTGCTGCTGGGGGCAGCCTGCTCCTGACCCAGCTTTAGTCTCCTTCTTGGCTGTGGCGAGAGCTGCTCTTCTAGGTGCTGGTCAGCTTGCTGCTGCTGAAGGTGCCTCGTGCTTTGCAATGCCCTCTTTGAACAAAGGAAATGTGGGGGTTTTATTCAGAGAATCTATACATATTCATATGAGAAAGTATTTTGGGGCTGGGCACATTCCTGAGCATGCTCAATTTAAGGTCTACGCCAATCAGCATGCTCAGTTTAAGATCATAGTTCAAGGTGGAAAGAGAGTGGACAGGAACACTTCTGGTAGTGGCAGATCTTAACTAGCATGCTTAGCTTGCATCAAAAACAGTGCACAGGATTACTACTGCGCATGCTTAGCTTGTGCCATAAAGATGGTAGACCCCCAAAACAATGGCATTACAGGCATTGTGTCCATGATATTTTAAGGTGTATGTTCATTATGAAATCTAGCTAATTAATAAATGCATTACCTTACATAATTATCATTTTTGTGGACAAAACACTTAACATCCAGGTTCTTTTTTTTTTTCAATTTTCATGAATACAATATATTGACATTAACTATAGACATAAAAAAACATGGTGGACCTCATCATGCAGCACCGTGGTGCTGAGCTGCTAACCAGTGGCCGGCACAATCTTGTGAGTTATTCACCTGGTGCAGGCCATAAATAAAACACAAAGAACTTCTTCAGAGACTTAGTCCCCCTAAAAGATTTAAGCTAGAGCCAAAGGAAAGGACAGTTTGAATGTGAGTTAGTGTAGGGAGTTGCTCCCCTCATGGTGCCTACTAACAAATACGCCCTTGAGAGATTTCAGTCCTTATTCTGGAGGGGATCTATGGGCAGAGGTCCTTCATCTGGAACTACTTATGGATGGAGGGAGGTGCTCTATCTCCCTGGTTAGAAGAGGGAAATTCTTTTGATGCTAAGGTGAGATTAGGTTTTAGGATCCTCAGAGAGTGTCTGTAACATCAGAACTTGAGTTCTTTTTGTACCTGTTTATAGGTTAAGAAACATCTAGTTATGGCATAAACATGAATAAAATCAGTAAAATTGACATACCTAATTTGAGTAGCCCAGAAAATAGTTCCGTGGGGAACCCAGAAAAGCAATCCTGAAGACCAATCATTTGTTCCTGGTGCTTCTGTGGGTATTTGTTAAAGCTAGGATGCCAGTCCTGAAATTTTTTCAAGATGGGTTTCAACTGCAGCAGAAGTGTTCCTGTGAAGACAAGAGGTATTTACAATATTATCAACCTCTCCCTGCTCAGCCACAATATAGTCTAAGGCAATTCTGTTACCAAGCACTACTTTAGCCACCGAATCTGTTTCTCTTTGTTGAGCAGAAATGGCCCAGGCAATTTTTTATGGGAAATTTTTAATGTACACCTTAATGTGATTCATTCTGACATGCTTTTCATTGTGACATTTCCATATACGCATTTTGTTGTACATTACACAGATAAGTTCCCCCTTACCCTCTTGTGCACTTCCTCCCCCGGGCCCACCCCCCCACCAAAGACTTCTCTTCCATTTGCTTGTCTTTTTATGGTAATAATTTTCTATATATCCTTGGGTTCCAATTATGTTTAAGATCGAAACTTTTTCTGTAGTGAACTTTCTTTTTACATTGTCAGTACTATTACATGAATTTTCTAGCCCATCTATATTAATACCATTCTTTGGTATTATGGTTGTTATTATAATTATTTCCAGGACTAGTAAAGCTGTGCTGTTCACCCTGAGGTGACCCCCTCCCCCATTCCTCATTCTTCTTTGTTCCTCCTCTCCCTCTTCTCCTCTCCCAGGATTTCCTCCTTTTGCTAGATCTCTCCCTCCTTCTTTTGCGTTCCCCAAATTGTCCCTTCTCCGATAGGTCTACTTTAGGTGTTTTTGTTTGTTTGTTTTGTTGTTATTTTGTTTTTTATGTTCCGAACTTTGCATAGGATTTTCTCCTTCTTATAATTTTGATTCAGCCCCCACATATGAGTGAGACCATGAGGTATTTCTCTTTCTGAGCTTGCGTTCATTCACTTAAAATAATTTTCTCCAATTCCATGCAATTTCATTAGCTATTTTCTCCAGGGTGATAGACAGGTTTCTTAACAAGTCTTCATGGGCTCCCTGCCTTCTGGGCAAAAATGTTCTGCCAAGGCATCCATCTCCCTGGTACCCAGGCAAACAGTCAGAGGACACTTTTAATTCTTAAGAACAATTTTAGTGAGCTTTTCCAATATTATTTTCTTGGGACCAATAGGTAGAGAGGTGTGGCCAGATGCCCCAACAAACAAATTTCCCGAATTCTCCAGCTCTCTAGACATGAATAAGTCCATGGTGCTCCATTAAAAATCCCCACAAATAAGCAGATGAACAAATAACCCCCACATCCAAATCCTCATGAAGCACATAAGACCCTTGATGAGCTGGGCACCCTGGTGCACACCTATAATCCCAGTGACTCAGGAGGCTGAGGCAGGAGGATCACGAGTTTGAAGCCAGGGGTAGCCTGTGCAAATTAGTGAAACCTTCTCTCAAAATAAAAAATAAAGAGAGGGTTAGGGAGTGACTCCGTGGTAGAGGGCCTGCAGCTGTAGCCCTGTGGTATCCGATCCCGTCAGATCTCGGAAGCTAAGCAGGGTCGGGCCTGGCTAGTACCTGGATGGGAGACCGTCTGGGAACACCAGAAGCTGTAGGCTTGGGAGAAGGACCTGGCAACCCCCTCCCAAAAATCAATCTGCCATTGAAAACCCTATGAACAGCAGAGAAACACTGACAATAGTGTTTCCCCTGTTGTACAGAGGGTCACTATGAAACGGATACTGACTCGACGGCACCTAACAACAACAACCGTGGTACAGCATTTGCCTAGCATGCATAAGACCCTGAATTCAACCCCTGGTACTGAAAAAAAAAGACCCCCAATAAATTGAACAGGTTGAGGTAAGAGTCTTGGGGCAAACCTTCCCGGATTGGATCAAATCAGGAGTCTACAACCAGTGGAGTCTGAACTTTTGGTCAGTGTTCTAAAGGGTCCAGAGTTATCTCACAAGCCTTTAAATATTTGTAATAGAGAGAATGTGAACTCTGTGCTTCCCAAATATTGAGGTTTTGGAAGGCCAGACACAGGGAGAGGATGTAGTTATTCACCTGACAGGCTTGACCTAGATAGTCCCAGGAGACAGGAGGCTCAGCATTTGCCTTTCCTTTATATAGAATCCAGCTGAACTGTTGTTGGTAGGCAGTGACCATCCAAACAGTCTGCTGATTGTGGTAACATTAACAGTCTCTGAACAATTTACAATTTTAGAGCATATAGTAAAACTCAAGTTCTTCCAAGGGGGAGTTAAGCAAGAACAAGGGGAAGAATGCATGGGGTCCTGACCGATAATTCTTACTTGTTATGTCACCCTGGAGCGCCTTTTATCATATCTCACAATAAAGTTAGGAAACATGGAAAAATTAGTCTCTGGTAAGACCAAAAGGTGAGAATGGTAACAGACTGAGAGGGACTTTCAGTGGTATCTGCAACAGCCTGTTAAATTTCTCCGCTTTAAATGGTTTATCTTCCCAGGCTGATACAAGGATGGAGAAGACTGTAATGTAAAGAGAAATCATCCTGATTAATTTCCAGGAGAGTGACCGAAATGCCTCCCTATCTTTGGAGATTATTATCTAACACACAGTTTAAGGAAACAAGCCAGTCTCAGAGTAAGACAAAAGAATTATTATCTTACTCTGCCTGTGGTAGTCTACAAGTCCCATTAATTATATTAAACTGCACCAGATATGACTCAAGGCTTCTAATAAGACACAGAGGAGCATAAGCAGATAGGAGATTAAAATCGTACAGGTAAACAGACCAACTAGGAGAGTAGGCAAAGAGGATTATTAATCTCTTGGCTCTACTTGTCCGTTTGCCTTTCCCTAGCTTTAGTGTGAGATCTGGTCCAGGTTCACAGGAGCAAGCACTTGTTAGTTCACTTGGGTAGGTTCTTGTGCCCTCTGTATTCTGATACGACAAATCCTGGAAGTTACCCTTTGTTATTTAAGGGAAGAGTGAGTAGTTAGTAAGATTAAATAAGATCCTATCTTGATTGGATTAAGCTGGCCTTGAGGGGATCCTGACTTCCCAGTTTTAAAATATACCCAATCCCCTGATTCATAGAGGTAGATACCTACCCCTGGAGGAGAAAGAAGCTTTAAATTTGCAAACCTATTAAGGGCTGACATCACCCACGCCAGACTGATTATGTGTTTAATGCCAGTTCAATTTCCATATCAGAATGTAAATTGGAGCTGCTTCCTTCTGGAAAGGACTTTCCATAGAGCATTTCAAAGGGGTTGAGGTTGAGCTTCCCTTTGGGGGAGCTCCTATGCAGGTTGGAACAACAGGTAAAAGTTTTAACCAAATATCATGAGCTTTTTGACACAGTTTGGCCAAGGTAACCTGAAGTGGATGTTTGGATCTTTCAGTTTTTTTGTATGATGGGGGTCTCCATACGGCAGGTAACCTCTCTTATATTCAACACATCTGAGAAATCCCAGGCACTATATGCAATAAAAGTGGGTCCATTGTCACCTTGGGTAGATCGGTGTAACAGAAACCTGGGGATTACTTCCTTTACAAGTCCTTTAATAACTTCTCCTTTTTGGTCCTCCAAGGTAAGGCGTCTACCTACTTGATAAAAATATCCGCAAAGATGAAAAGATATTTAATTCCTCTTGGGGCAGTTGGCATGGCTGTAAAATCCACTTTCCCGTCCTCTCCAGGGAGTATGCCTCTGGCTTGTACTTCTCTTTCTAATGGGGGTCCAAGTGGTCTTGTATGAATATTATTCTGCTGGTAGGATACACACTATCCTGTCAGTTTAGTATGATCCCCCGTAATATTGATATTTTTATTACTCCAAGAAGCCAGTTGTGCAGAGTTTCTTGTCCATAAGGAGTAGAACTATGTGCAGCTTGAACAACTGTCCTGGCCACCTTTTCTGGCATCTGTACTCTTCCAGCTTACCTTTCGTCCATGTCCCTAAGATTAGCGCTACCTGGAAGCCTGCCTTTTTTGCTTCCTCCGTGTCACAATGTGACAGTAGTAGTTAAGCCACGCACGCAAAGTGTTTAGCAAAGTCCTGCTTTGTTGGTTGGTTGGTAGGTGCCGTCGAGTAGGTATCCGACTCATAGCAACCCTCATAGGGTTTTCAATGGCTGAGTGCTTCGGGATTGCCTTGGGAGTGGATTGCCAGGCCCTTCTCCCATTTTTGGGGTGCTGGGAATTGAACTCGGGGCCTCAGAGACTGCAGCGCAGCGCTCTACCCACTGAGCTAAATCCCAGCCCCTTCCTCCAAGTAGGGGGGGAAAATGTGTAGAGAGGCAGGAAAGTGATCACGGGCAGCTGGAGAATCCCTGGAGGGGAGGCTGCGCGTTGAGCTGCAGCATAGGCTGCATGGATTCCTCTTTTCTTTCTGAGTCTCCCCTCTGATGTCCCTGCTGTGTACAACTGCATCAGGAACATACAGAAGTGAGTGCTTGGAACCCACTACACAGATCAGGAGCTCAAGAAACCATTCAGTTTCTCCCCTTCCCGATATCGCTTTTACGTTACATTTTTCCTTGGACAGAATGCCTTTTTTAGGAGTCAACACAGAGTATTTGGTTCCAGTGTCAAGCAAGAGCTCAGCCTCCTCTCCAGCTACATCTAAGGCAACCCAAAACTCCTCAGGGGAAATATGGACGGTACTAAGGGGAGCCAGGCAAGGAGGCCCCTGGCACCGTCAATCATCATCTTCTGCAAGAGGGAACTGTGAGGGATTGGGTTGGTCCCCTGCCTTCTCTCTCTGAGGACTGTTCACATATTCCATTTTCCAATCTTCCTCCTGCTTGCAGAATGCACACTGGTTTGGTCCCAAATTTACTGGCAGCTGACGGGTCCTCATTGGAGGGCAAGGACGCTCACCCAAGATGGACCTTTTCTTCTCCCCAGGTTACCTGGAGGGAATTGGAGAGCAACTGTAAAAGGCAGTTTGCTTTCATAATTTCTTCTCTTCTCTCTCCTCTCCAGCCACATCTCTGATGTTGACAACCTTAAAGACAACCTCTACCAGTTGAGAAAGATTGCTCTGGCCCCACAGCCAATTTTTGGAGTTTTTTCCAGATATCATGAACATTCTGAAACATGAAGTAGGTGCTCAAAGGCATTTGACTACTGTTCTCTTCAGGATCCCAAGGGCCTATTTTGTAAGACATTCACTTACCCTCTGTATGAAGGCTGAAGGATTCTCATCTGGCCTCTGCTGAATTTTTCTCTATTTCATTTAACTAGGAGTTCCCTAGCTTCTGCATCCCGTGGAGGAGCATATTCATATAATGTTCCAAACTGGCTCGTCCTTCCTCTGTGTTAGAGTCCCAATCCGGAGGGATCCTGGGCACCAGCTCTTCACTACGCTGCCAGACTCTGTTGTGGGGTTGATTAATATGCTGCTGCGTATGAGGCTCTTTCCTAGCCTCCACAATGCCCCTGGCTTTTCTCCTCCCATCGGAAGAGTGGGCAGGACAGTTTGCACATCTTCCCATGTAGAGTTGTGCGTTGTACAGATACCCTTTATAAGAGTAATAAATTCCCCTAGGTCTGCTCTCAGATCTTAGGGATGTGCCTTCTAGTTGTACAAGTCAGAGGCAGAGACAGGCACATGCGCATAAACTAGACTCCCCTCTCTATTTAGAACTTCCTGGAAGGCGAAAATTCCCTCTCCTTACTTGTAATTTATCCCATGTCTAGTGATACTGTCAGGAAGAGGGGAATAAGTAGGCTTAAGGGAAGGTCTAGGTACAGAGACTCTGGGAGAAGCCTCCAGATAGTGGGGCTTAGGATCCAGTGGGTGTGGAGGAAGCTGGTCCTCTTGCTCAGCAGGAACCTGAGGAGTACTGGAGGTCATGTCTCTCTCCAGACCCAGGGGAGGGTAAGGCAGGTCGTCTCCTCTGGACAACTTTCAAACACTAGGAAGGTGATTTCCTTTTTAATCAAAGTTGTGACCTTCACTTCACTTAATTTGCTTTTCTGTTGGAGCCTCTCTTTCTGATATGGGACCATAAAACACTGCACAGGGAGAATTCTATCCCATTTTTCCTCCCTCTTGCAGAATAGATCTAATTGCAAGATAGTAGTGTAGCTTAAAAACCCATTTTCAAGCCACCTCTCCTTGTCTCCCAGAATGTTTTCTGGCCATTAATGTATCACAGAGAAACACCATCTATTTTTTAGTCCTTAGTGGGTAGCCAAATATCTCCCCATGATGGAGACACCCCAGTGGTACAGATACCTTGTTGCCCGTACTAACTACCTAATGGCAGAAAGAGAGCAAGGGCAAAAGTGAAAATGAGAGAGAAAGAAAGACACACACACACATACACACACACACACACACAGAGAGAGAGAGAGAGAGAGAGAGAGAGAGAGAGAGAGAGAGAGAATATAAACTTCACAATTCATTACATAGGTATAAATTTTGCATTGCTAGTTTTAGACATTGAAACCATGAAATTACATATCTGGGTTTTTTTTGGAATACATTTTAAGAGATTAAAAAAAAAAACCCACCACAAAACACATTAACAAATAGAAACCACACACAACCCCCTCTGACGTGTGTTTACCTTCATGCAGATTTGCAAAATGGATGCATCCTTAATTGCCCAACCTTAACTTGCTGGCAGCTAAGACAGAAGAAAACCATTGTTTTTCTTTTTCTATGGCCTCCTCTGTTGTTGTTATTGTTGTTGTTGTTGTTGTTGTTAGGTGCCATCAAGTCAGGTCTGACTCATAGCAAACCTGTGTACAATAGAACGAAATACTGTTCAACACTGTGCCATGCCTCTTTGTTATTCATAGGGTTTTCCATGGCTGATTATTTCAGGAGTGGGCTGCTGGGTCCTTCTCCCAAACCTACAGCACTCGGTATTTCCAGGTGGTCTCCCATCCAAGGACTAACGAGGCCTGACCCTGCTTAGCTTTTGAGAACTGACAAGGATGCCAGGATGGTATGGCTACAGGCAGCCTCCTCCAAGGCTTTCTGCATTCAGGCACTCCTGGTGAGCCTCCAAACAAAACTAAGACTCCCTTTAATCTCCCAGATGTCTGGGGTCAGCCTAGACAGAGATAATCTGCCAGTGCTCCAGTCTTCAGGGCCAAGTTGCAGTGTCAGGCCTGGGGCTGACCACTGTGCACTTCCCTAATCCACCTGGTGCTTTTCGACTCTTTTGTCAAGGTTCTATTAGCCGATTCAAGGCTCCTGCACCATATACTGGCTTGGTAAAATGTCCAAACAAAAATTTGGAGCACCCCCCAAATTCACCCAGGACAATGATGACCAAGTAAGAGCAGAGTCAGGGCCTCAAGAAGATGCTTCCAATGCGTGCGGTGGTGCACGCCTGTAATCCCAGCAGCTCGGGAGGCGGAGGCAGGAGGATCACAAGTTCGAGACCAGAGGCAGTCTGTGTAATTTAGCGAGACCCTGTCTCAAAAAGTAAAAAAAAATGGGCTGGGGGTGCAGCTCAGTGGTCCAGCACTTGCAGAGCATGCAAGCGCAAGGCCCTGGATTCAACCCCCAGTACTGCCAAAAAAAAAAAAAAAAGAAGATGCTTCCCTCACCAGATCAGGACTCATCTCCAGCGGTGAAGGAGGGTCAGCCTGAGTCAGGGCCCCCTTGTTTGATGCCTTTCCTCTTGGGAGACAAAAACACCAAGCCTGTGAGCTTTCAGGGAAACGTCTCATCTGGGCCACCAATTTGCAACTGAATGCAATGAGTTCAGGTCTTGGTGAGCGCAAAGCCAAAACAAGCATGGCCAGAGACAAAAGAGTGAAGAAAGATTTATTACATGCAGCAGATGAGGAGAGCTTGGGAATTAATTCCAAAGTGATATGCTTCTCCAACAAAGGAAACATGGAGGTTTCAATTGGGGAGCCTATACATATTGATGTGAGAATGCACTTTGGGGGTGGACACATTCCAGAGCATGCACAACTTAGACCTACACTACTGAGCATGCTCAGTTCAAAGTCACAGTTCAAGGTGGAAAGATGGAGGATAGGAACACTTCTGGTAGCAGTAGATCTCATAGTGCGCTTAGCTATGTCAAAAATGATGAATGGAAATATTCCTGGGTGCACTTAGCCTGAGTCGTAAAGATGGTGGACCTTGTGCAGCAGCACCACAGTGCCCAGTTAGTGACCAGAGCACTCTTGTGAGCTGTCTTCCTAGTGTGGACCATAAATAAAACACACAGAATGTCCTGAGACTTCTTTTCCCAAGATTTTTTTTTTTTTTTGGTTGTGGTTGCTGCTGTTGTTGTTGTTGTTGTTATTGTTGTTTGCGGTAGTTGGGGTTGAACCCAGGGCCTCGTGCTTGCATGCTCTGCAAGTGCTGGACCACTGAGCTGCACCCCCAGCCCTTTTTTTTTTTTTTTACTTTTTGAGACAGGGTCTTGATAAATTACACCGACTGCCTCTGGTCTTGAACTTGCGATCCTCCTGCCTCTGCCTCCCGAGCTACTGGGATTACAGGCGTGCGCCACTGTGCCCGGCTCCCAAGACAGTTTTGTTGTTGTTGTTGTTGTTGTTGTTAGGTGCAGTAGAGTCGAGTCCAACTCATAGCGACCCTATGTACAGCAGAATGAAACACACCCCGATTCTGTGCCAGGCATGTGATCTTATTTATGTTTAAGCCCATTGGTGCGAACACTGTCTCAATCCATCTGATGGAGTGTTTTCTTTTTTTTTCATTGACCTGCCACTCTCCCAAACATGATGTCTTTCTCCAGGGATTGATCTCTCCTGACTACATGTCCAAAAGACATAAGATGCAGTCTAGGCATCTTTGCTTCCAAGAAGCACTCTGGCTGCACTTCTTCTAGGACAGATCTGTTGGTTCTTTTGGCAGTCCATGGTATATTCAATAATCGTCTGCAGCACCATAATTCAAAAGCATCAATTCTTCTCCTGTCTCCTTGTTCAATGTCCAGCTTTCACAACCATATGATGCCACTGAAAATACCATGGCATGAGTCAGGCACACCTTTGTCTTCAATGTGACATCTTTACTTTTTAATACTCTAAAGAGATTTTTTGCCACAGCTTTTCCCAAAGCAATGTGTCTTTTAATTTCTTGACTGCTGCTTCTGTGGATGTTGATTGTAGAGCCAAGTAAAACAAAATCATGGACATCCTCAGTCTTTTCTCCATTTTTGTGAAGTTGCATACTGACCCAGTTGTAAGGATTTTTGTTTTGTTGATGTTTAGTCGCAATCCATAGTAAAGGCTATGTTCTTTGATCTTCATCAGTAAATGTTTTAGTTGTACTCAAATAAAAGGGCACTTTGAAGGTGAGTTAATATAGGAATTTGCCCTCCAAGGGTGCCTGACTTATTTACCAGCAAACAATTACCATGGCGGTTATAAGAATTGACACATCTGTGAAAACTATGCACATACAATGTACCAACATCAGATTTTTGGGCTCCATATGGTATATGATTATGTAAGATAAAACCTTTAAAGAAAACTCAGTGAAGTGCACATGGGCTTCTCTGTACTAACTTTAGAGCTTCTTGTGAGTCCATAACTATCTCAAGCGAAAAGTTTTGAAAAGAATCAAAATTAAATACTAAACATATGATCACAGAACAAAAAATAATGTGTAAAGCCATTTGTTTTGTAGATCTCACATAATGTAATTCCTGGACTTGATACATACAGCCAACTTTTTTGGCTTTGTTTTTGGTTTTGCTTCCATAAAATAGGTTCTCTTGCCAGGCGTGGTTGGGACACACCTCTAATCCCAGCGGCCCAGAAGGCGGAAGCAAGAGGATGGCAAGTTCGAGACCAGAGGCAGTCTTCGTAGTTTAGTGAGACCCTGTCTCAAAAAAAGAAAAAAAAAGGCGGGGGGGAGCTGGGCATGCAGCTCAGTGGTCCAGCACTTGCAAAGCATGCAAGCACGAAACCCTGGGTTCAACTCCCAGTACCAAAAAAAAAAAGGGGGTAGGCTCTCTATAAGAGCACTCACAAGACAACAACAAATCAGTAGGAAAATGACAGCTGCTTATATAATTGATAAATAAAATAAAACCACCCAATATGTCATCATTCGTAGTCAAAGAAATACATTTTAAAACATCAACATTGTAGCCAGACACCATGGCACATACCCGTAAACCCAACCACTTAGGAAGCTGAGGCAGGAAGATAGCAAGTTCAAGGCCATTGGCAGCCTACACAACTTAGTGAGACCCAGTCTAATGGTCTAGAAAATGCATGCAGTTGTTCTGACAAGATAAAAGCAAAGTTCACTACAGGAAAAGTTTCTACCTTAAACAGAACTAGAACCCAAGGACATATAGAAAAATATTACCAAGTAAATGATAGAGAAGACTCAGATGGGGAGGGTTGGGGGGGAAGCATACAAGAGGGTAGGGGGGAACCTATATGAATAATGTACATCAAAATGCGTATATGGAAATGTCACAATGAAAAGCATGTCAGAATGAATTACATTAAAGTGTACATTAAAAATTTCCAATAAAAAAATAAAAAATAAAAATTAGAAAAGGGGCTGTAGCTGTAACTCATTGGTGGAACATTTTCTTGCCATGTGTGAGACCCTGAGTTCAGTCCCCCAGCACCGGAAAAAAAAAAAAAAAAACTATCAACATTGCAATGTTTTGTCTAGCTGTTTAATTATAAACAGCATACTCAGCTGGGGAAGGAATGCTGGGCCTGCTCTTTCTGGAGGATGATGTGGTAGTGTGACCTCAGTAGCCTGAATCTTTGTACCTTCCATTGGCAATTTGACTTTTAAGAATGATCTAATTCCCAGAAGGTTGGGGAAAAGGAAGATGTTGATCAAAGGGCACAGAATCTCAGTTAGAATTTTTAGTAATCTACTGATCACAGGGTGAGAACAGTTAATAATAGTGTATGGTATATTTCAAAATGGCTAAGGAATAATTGGTAATGTTCTCATCACACACAAAACAATGGTAAGTGAGATGGTACATATGTTAATTAACTAGATTGAGCCTAGATCAAACCCTCCTACAATGTATACATTGATCAAAATAGCACCTTGTACCTCATAAATATACACAATTATTGTTAATGAATAGTTAATAGAGCCAGGCATGGTGATGCACACCTCTAATCCTAGCACTCAGGAGGCTGAGGCAGGAGGATCACAAGTTCAAGGAAAGCCTGGCTACCTAGTAAGACTGTCAAAAAAAAAAAAAAAAAAAAAAAAAAAAAAAAAAAAAAAAAAAAAAAAAAAAAAAAAAAAAAAAAAAAAAAAAAAAAAAAAAAAGTAAGAAAGACAAGAAAAGAAAAAAAATAAACAAATTTTAGAAGAAAAACAAGGAATGATCTAACTTCCTGAGAAGTAAAATATCCAATACCTGAAGTAATATATTTAGTAGCATATTTGCAGCTACCTCATTTAAAAAGCTTTTAAAAAAAAGTGAAAACAATCCAAATATTTAATGGTACAGTGAGGATTAAATTATGATAAATCCTAGGCAAGGTATGTGGACTTAAAACATTTATGCAAGAAAAACTGCAAAAGCTTTGGAGTGGTGAGATTATAGATGATTTTTATTTTTTCTTTTACGTTTTAAATTAGCTCCAAGATAAAAAAAAATAGTGAGTTTTATGTAATAAAAATAGCCTTTCCTCAAGCTGATGGTACAAAATCAAATCAGAAAAGGCTCAAAATATAATAACAGGATTTAGGAGCCCTCACAGGAAAAACTGGAAATCTCAAACTCTGCTTTGAACAACCACTTGGAAAGACAGTTAGCAATTTCTAAGTTAAACCTACACCAACCACAGGATCCAGTCATTTCAAACCTAGGGCTGTTCCCCAGGTAAATGAAAGCATGGATCCATACAAAGACTTGTACACGAACAACCATAGCAGCTTCCTTTTTGAGGGTAAAAAGTGGAGACAACACAAATATCCATCAACAGACAGACGCATAAACAATCTGTGCTTCCTCTATACAACAGCACACTGTGGCTGAACCACTGACAAGGAACAATGCACATGAAACTGAAGATAATAAGCCATGCAAGATGGCACAAGTCAGGAATGCCAGTGACTCAGGAGACAGAGGCAGAAAAATTGCAAGTTTAAAGCCAGAGGCAGCCTGTGTAACTTAGCAAGGCCCTGCCTCACAATAAAAAATATAAAATGCGCTGGGGGTACAGTTCAGTGGTAGAGCACTTGCAAAGTATGTGCAAAGCCCTGGGTTCAATGCCCCTGTATCCTCCCCCTCCAAAAAAAAAAAAGGAAAAAAGAAAAAAGAAAAAATGAAACAGAAGATAAGTACATTGATTGAATGAGGCCTACCAAAAGAAGAATACATCCTGAATGGTTACAGCTATATCACCTCTAGAAAACGCAAACGAACCACAAGGGACAAAAAACAGACCCAAACTACAGCACTCACTACCATGATTTGGTGAGAGTATCACAGGTGCACACAGGGCAATGCTTATCAGACTGTACCAGTGTAACAGAGTGAAAAAACACATGTGGGCTAATCCAGAAGCCCTTCAAATTGTCCTTTACTAGGAGAAAATGGCCTCGCTTCCCCTCTGATTGGCTTTTGACATGCAGTGTAAACACTCTTGCTTTTCTTTGGTTGTTAGGTGCTGTCAAGTCCAACTCATAGCGACCTATGTACAACAAAACGATATAATTCCCAACACTGTGCCAGGCACACAATCTATGTTATAGTTAAGCCCATTGTTGCAGCCACTGCATCAATCCATCTAATTGAAGGCCTTGCTTTTTTTCACTGACCCACCACTCTCCCAAACATGAGGTCCTTCTCCAGGGATTGGTCCCTCCTAGCAACATGCCCAAAATATGTAAGACACAGTCTAGGCATCCTTGCCTCCAAGAGCACTCTGGTTGCTCTTCTTCTAAAATGGATCCATTGGTTCTTTTGGTAGTCCATGGTATATTCAATATTCATTTCCAGCACCGTAATTCAAAAGCACTGATTCTTCTCCTGTCTCTCTTATTCAATGTCCAACTTTCACAACCATATGACACAACTGAAAATATCATGGCATGAGTCAGGCACACCTTCATCGTCAATGTGACATCATTACTTTTCAACACCTTATTTTTTTTAACAGGAAGAACATTTTTATTCAGACAGTGAGAGATAGACAAGAAGAAATCTTTCCAGAGACATACGTCTCCCACAAGGGACAACCAGGGATTGTCCTCTCAAATGAGACAGCCCCTATTTTTCAACACTTTAAAGAAGTCTTTTGCAACAGCTTTTCCCAGTGCAATGAGTGTTTTGATTTCTTGACTGCTGCTCCCACGGGTGTTGATTGTAAAACCAAGTAAAAGAAAATCTTGGACAACCTCAATCTTTTCTCCATTTATCATGAAGTTGCTTACTGACTCAGTTGTATGGATTTTTGTTTTATTGATGTGAAGGCGCAATCCACACTGAAGGCTGTGTACTTTGATCTTCATCAGCACGTTTCAAATCCTCTTCACTTTCCACTAGCAAAGGTCGGTTGTCTGCATATGCCTTCCTTTAATCTTAAGCAAGGAGACACTGGTGCGGCTCCCTTTTCACTGTCGCCTTTTTCACAGGCTGGGAAGTCTGGACTTGGCGTACACTTCCCAAGAAAAGCCCAGCCCAACCATCTACGGAATGCACCTGAAGACAGAGAACTCTGCCAGGCTCAGGAAGAGACCTTTCATGCTATAATAACCCCTAACTCTTTTTCCCTTTGAAAATGGAGAATCTTTTGAGAGACTGAACATCGCCCCCTTTTCCTCAAGCCTGTACTTGACTTGAAACTGTCTCCACTAAACTCTGCCTTCCTGATTATTGGGAAAAGGGGTGTGGGAGCTGACTCTCTGGGGGCTTGTTACAGCTTGATAGCTGAGTCTCGGGGCACAAATCACAAAATTGTAAGTTTTAGGAATGTGCAGTTCTTTGTGTTTGGTGATTATACTTCAGCGAGATCTATTTATTAAGAGGAACAACTCAAATAAGAATTCTCAACAAAATAAACAATATTTAAAGGAGAGAGAAAAATTTAGTAAGACTCCAGCAATTCAGTCCCTCTTCCAGGGACTGCCTGGGAGCAGGGCTGGGAGGGGCAGGGAGGTACCAGTGGGTCGTCAGAAGCCCCAGCTCCCCCTCTGTTGTTCTTAGGTGCTGTCGAGTGGTGTCCAACTCATAGCGACCCTCATAGGGTTTTCAATGGCTGCTTCAGGATTGCCTTGAGAGTGGATTGCCACATCCTTCTCCCACTTTTGTGGTGCTGGGAATCAAACCCGGGACCTCAGAGACTGCAGGGCAGCACTCTACCAACTGAGCTAAATCCCAGCCCTGCTCCCCCTCTGCAGCCTCCTAAAAGCACAGATGCTTCTCCACAATGGTGGGCACTTTGAGGGATTCTGTAAGGTAGGTGTTGCTGTTTGAGCTAACTTGGGAAGTGAGCCGTTATAAAGAGGCACAGCACAGCTTTTCATAGGAAAGAAAACATTTCAACATCCCAACCGCTGGGGGGCGCTGCGGAGTCTAATTCTGAAAGCGGTTGTTGTTAGGTGCCCTGGAGTCCTTTTCAATGGCGGATTGCTTTTGGGAGTTGACTACCACATCCTGCTCCCATTTTTGCGGTGCTAGGTATTGAACCAGGGTCCTCAGAGAGGGCAGAACAGGCGCTCTACCAACTGAGCTAGAGCCATTGTTGTTAGTTGCTGTCGAGTTGGTGTCCCACTTACAGTAACCCTCGTACAACAGGCAAAACACTATTGTTAGTGCTTCTCTGCTATTCATAGGGTTTCAATGGCAGGTTGATTTTTGGGAGTCTGGAGCCAGTGCTCCTCTCCCATCTCCTGGCAACTGCCAGGTCCTTCTCCCAAGCCCACAGCACCTGATGTTCCCAGGCAGTCTCTTATCCAAGTGCTAACCAGGACCGACCCTGTTTAGCTTCTGAGACCTGACAGGATGGCTTGCCACAGTGGTAGGGCTGCAGGCCTGAGAGCTGTAGTGACGTTTTCATTGTTCTCCTGTGTCTGATGCAGGTTGAATTTATTAGCCCCTGGATCCAAGTTTTCAGGAAACACAGGGGGTGCACTAGACCACCTTGTCTTCAAGTTCTCTCAGCAAGTGTGGAGAGTGGATATCTGCCCGCCCCTGCTGAGAAAGCAGGGAGGGGATTGGAGATGGGAGGGGAGCACTGGCTCGAGACACCCAAACTTGGATTCTGGCCCTGTTTCTGCTGCTGCGTGGCCTCAGGCAAGTCTTCAACATCCCTGTGCCTCATGTATAAAACGGGGATTGTCCCACTTGTGTTTCAGGGTGATTGTAAGAGCTGAAAGTGACAAGGGAGAGGATTTGACAGAGGGATCAATAGTGCCGCCACCCTGAGCCAGCCCAGTTGAAGCCTGTCCCAGATTAGAGCTAATAAATCAATTCATTAAAACACAGTTTTGTTTCCCAATTTCCATTGAAAGGGTCAGAGAGATCATCACACTAAAAGAATGTCTGTCCCATAATCAAGGGCAGGAAGCAAGGCAGAGGAGTCCAAAGGGGAGCAGCAAGCATTGAACTGGAGAAGAGTGGCCCAAACTCGGCTGGGTGCTGAACAGCCTCACTTCAACACCAACTTCCGATTGGAGTCCTTCTAGTTCCATCATGACAGCCAGACATTTTCCAGAAGCACCCCACCCCCCGGCCTTTGAGTTTTTTGTTTGTTTGTTTGTTTGTGGTACTAGGGGTTGAACCCATGGCCTCGTGCCTGCATGCTTTGCAAGTGCTGGACCACTGAGCTGCACCCCCAGCCCATTTTTTCAGTTTTTGAGACAGGGTCTGGCTAAGTTACACAGACTGCCTCTGGTCTCAAACTTGCGACCCTCCTGCCTCCGCCTCCCGAGCCACTGGGATTACAGACGTGCCTGGCTCTCCTTGTCTTTTTAAGCCTGCTACCTAAGTATTCTGCGGCTGGGATTTAACTCAGTTGGTAGAGCGCTGCAGTCTCTGAGGACCCGAGTTCAATTCCCAGAACCACAAAAATGGGAGAAGGACGTGGCAATCCACTCCCGAGGCAATCCCGAAACAGTCAGCCATTGAAAACCCTGTGAGTGTCACTATGAGTTGGAGGGCGACTTGATGGCACCTAACAACAACAACCTAAGTATTCTAACATTTCCTCTGACCCTTCTTTTAGTTAATCCAATTAATTGGCCTACTTTTCCACTGGAGAAAAGATGACCAGGTGAGAAACGAAGGCCCCCATGTTTGGATAGGATGGGTGACTCCTGTGTTTGGAATGTTTGTCCCCTCTGAAATTCTCATTGAGATTTCATTTTGCAACAGCATGAAGCTGTGGAACTGTGAAGAGGTCGTTAGGTCATGAGGACCCTGCCCTCATGAATGGACTAGGGCTGCCATTGTAGGGTGAGTTGTTGGAGTGGAGCAAGCCAGTCCGTTGTCCTTTCTCTCTGCAGTGCACTGGCTTGCCCTTCCGTGTTACGACGTTGCACGAAGACCCTCACCAGTTTCCAGCGCTACCCTCTTGGGCTTCGCAGCATCCAAAACCGTAAGAAACAAATCTTTGTTCTCTATAAATCACCCAGTTCTGGGTATTTTGGACTGAGTCAGTAACAAAAACAAAAACAAATATACATACAAGAAAAAAAAAAAAAACCCACCATCAAAAACCAAGGTTATACTTGGAGGGAGAACCTCAGAGTTCACCCTGCTTTCCAACCCAAGCAAGCAGCGTAAGCCAAAAAGCAGAAGGAATGGCACACTTGAAGAGAAAATCAAAAAGAGGGAGGAGTATCTGTCCCTTTAATGAGATATAGACTTAAAAACTCCCACAGCCCCTCCCCTCAATGCGGCGTCCACCACTGTTCTCAGCAATGTCCACAGTGGCTGCACTTGTGCACAGAAATCCTCAGATGGCCAGTTACCTGCAGATGCCCAGAGGTGTTCACAGCTGTTTGCTGCTGTTCAGAGACCCCTCCAGCCTCATTGGTGGACCTGCATACTTCCTCACCTCTAACTCAGGCGTATAAAATGCGCTGGCTACAGATCTTCACTGCTGGACCTGCCTGCCTCTTGCTTTCTATCTCAGAAAACATAACTTTCTCTCTCCCTTGTCTTTCATCTCCCTTCTGCTCACACTGGCCTAAATCCCCAGCCTGCTTGCCCCAGCACTCAGGGCACTCTCCTCTATCTTTAAATAAACTATCCTCAAAGTTCCTTTCTGGGTCCCTTTCTTTTCTTTCTTTTTTTTTTTTTTTTTTTTTGTGGTACTGGGGGTTGAACTCAGGGCCTCGCACTTGCATGCTTTGCTAAATTACGCAGACTGCCTCTGGTCTCGAATTTGCGATCCTCCTGCCTCTGCCTCCCGAGCTGCTGGGATCACAGGTGTGTGCCACCGTGCCCGGCTCCTTCTGGATCCCTTGTAGAATTCCTTATAAAAATGACCAAGGACTCAGGTTTTGCTGCCAGCTTTCCAGATCCCTCCCCTGGTAACAATTCCATCACACCGGAGTTTGGGTTTTCAACACATGAATTTGGTGGTGGGTGGATGTGTAACACAAACATTCAATTCATAGCACATATAATCCCTGAAGATAAGAACTGTAGAGTGAAAGGATTGAATGGCATCCTACTGAAGAAATACTCCCCTGTCCGGTCCTCAGACTTTCTATTCATAGCCTTTGTGTGAGGGCAGGTGATGCTGATAATGATTTATTTGTGTTGTTATGATGAACAAAAGGTTTCGCTGAAAATTTTAGCATATAGGCCTTATTTCCATTATTTAGATAACCTTTGAGGTTTTCCACAATTGTCTAATGGTCTCCATAGAGTAGTTATACAAACAGTATCATCTTCATGCATTCCTAGGTACTTATTTTTATTTTCATTCTTTAATTTTTCTTTTAGATCTAAGATTGAAATTACTTTCCAGGAAAACTTAAAGAATAAAAAATTGAGGTATCTAACAATTACTAAGGTATTATGCAATCTAAATCTTGCAAAAATAATATTGCAAAGAACACTAGTATTTTTTACCCAGAATCACATATTTTTAATATTTTATTTCCTTTATTATTTTTCCCACTGAGTAGTGCTTTCCTCCCACCTTCTCCTTTCTCTTCGGATTCCCAGAGATGTTTACAGTCATTTTCAGATGTTTGCAGAGTGTGAGAAGGGATGTGTATCCCTTTACACACAAACATATATACATGCACACTCCAGTTTTTCCCTGAATATTTGAGGTTAAGTTACATATGTTATGGCCATCCCTAAATGCTTCTGAGGATTTTTCCTAAAATCTGGGATGTTCTCTTATATAACTATAGTACTGTTATCAACATCTACAACTTTAATCTCAGTACAATACTTTCATCCATTCCACTGACACTTTTGTAATTTTCCAAATGACTCAAAATGTCCTTTCTACCTGTTAGTTACAGAATCTAGTCTACAGTCAGTTATGTCATTTCATTGCAAATTACCTTCCTTTAATATGAAGTATTTTTATGTTTTTTCCAGGTCATTTATGATACTGACATTTGGTGAATACACAGATTCCTCATATTCACCATATTTTGAAAGAACATTCCACAGCCTAATGTTTTCTTATGATTAGATTCACATTATTCTCTCTCAACTGAAGTACTGGATAGTTCTATATCCTTTTCAGGATTTCACATTTGGAGGCACAGAATGTTCATCCACCAGCTACCATAACCTCCATTTCAATCAATCAATCAAAGTTGTATATAATTTCTAGAATATATAATCACTGCTTCCCTCCTTGTAAGTAATAAACTGCCTGTGGAGAAATACTGTAAGACCATCAAAACACTGTCTCTCAAAATTTCCTCCTAACTTACCAATGTTTCACATCCATGGATGATAGGTTCCTGGTCTATTTTTATATCACAGTGATGAAATGATATTTTCCAATTCCAGCATTTGCTTGACTCCAGAATGCAATTGCTTGACTCCAAAATCTTGTTTCATCTTCCCAAAGGACATGTGAGATTAGACAGCATGGACATTTCTCTCCCCATTTTACAATGTGGAAAACAAGTGTCTACTTGTCTCATACCATATACAAAAATCAGCTCAAAATAGATGAAAGGAAAATGTAAAACCTGAACCTATAAAACCCCTAGAAGAAAACATGGAGGAAAACCACCACAACACTGATCAGAGAAATGATTTTTCCAAATATGACCCCCACAGCACAGGTGAAAAAAGCAAAAATAAGCTGGGCACCATGGTGCATGGCTATAATCCCAGCAACTCGGAAGGCTGAAGCAGGAGGAGGTGAGTTCAAGGTCAGAAGCAGCCTGCACATCTTAGCGAGACTCAGTCTCAAAAAAAAAAAAAGTTTTTTTCACAGGGCTATGGATGTGACTTAGTGGTGGAGCTCTTAGTAGGGCTCTTGCCTGGCAAGACCTTGGGTTGAACCCCCAGCAGTGCATCAAAACAAATAAAAATTTAAAAAGCAAAAATAAACAAATGGAATTGTATCAAACTAAAAAGCTTCTGTATAAGAAAAGAAACAACAGAATGAAGATATAAACCACAGAATGGCCAGGCACGGTGGCACACAACTACAATCCCAGTGACTAGGGAGGCAGAGGCAGGAGGATTGCAAGTTTGAGACCAGAGGCAGTCTGTGTAACTTACTGAGATGCTGTCTCAAAAAAAAAAAAAAAAAAAAAAAAAAAAAAAAAAAAAAAAAAAAAAAAAAAAAAAAAAAAAAAAAAAAAAAAAAAAAAGTAAAAAAAATGGGCTGAGGGTGCAGCTCAGTGGTCCAGCACTTGCAAAGCCCTGGGTTTAAACCCCTGTACCGCCAAAAACAAAAAAACACAGAATGGGAGAAAATATTGCCCAACCATACATCTGATAAGGGACAAACATTTGCAATATGTAAAGAACTCAAACAACTCAAGAGCAAAAAATAAACAACCCAATAAAAAAGTGGGCAAAAGACTTGAATAGAGATTTCTCAAAAGAAGACATACAAATGGTCACCAGGTTTATGAAAATATGCTCAAAATCATTAATCTGCAGGGAAGTGTAAACTAAAATCCCAGTGAGGAGATATTACATCACACCTGCAAGAATGGCTATTCTCAGACCATCAAAGGATTATGTATGAGATTGTGGAAAAAAGCGAAGCCTGTACACTGTTGGTGGGAAATTAGTACAGGCATCAAAGAATATTGCATGGAGATTCCATATGATCTCAGAATCTTGTGTCTGGGTATATGTCTAAAATAACTGAAATCAGTATGGCCAAGAGATATCTGCATTCCCATGTTCACTGCAGCATTATTCACAATAACCAAGATACATGGACTCAACCGAAGGATCCCTCAATGGACGAATGGAGAAAGAACATCTGGTGCATATACACAGCTATTTTTTTAAAAAGTAAATCCTGTCATTGGTGACAATGTGGATGATAACCTGCAGGACATTACGCTAAATGAAGCCAGGCACAGAAAGACAAACACTACATGGTCTCACTTGTATGTGAAATCCCAAAAAGTGAAATGTACAGAAGTTGAGAATAGAAAGGAAGTTGCCAGAGGCTAGAAGATTGGGTGGGGTGCAGAGATGTTGAACAAAGGGTTTAAGGTTTCAGTTAGACATAGGAATAACTTTTCTTTTTTTGCTGGGGGTGGTACTTGGGAATTGAACCCAGGGCCTTGCACCTATGTTGCAAGTGCTGTATCACTGGGCTGCAGCCCCAGCCCCTTTTTTATTTTATTTTTTTTTTAAATCTTGAGACAGGGTTTCACCAAGTTATGCAGGCTGCCTCTGGCCTCAAACTTGAGATCCTCCTGCCTCAGCCTCGAAAGTCTCTGTGATTAGAGGTGTGCACTAGCATGCCCAGTAGGAATAACTTTTCAAGATCTATTGTACAATACAGAGACTATAGTTAAAGTGTTGTGTATATTCCAAAATTGCTAAAAGAATAGATTTTAAATGCTCTAATCACAAAAAAGATAAGAATGTGAGGTGACTTATATGTTAATTAGTTCGATTGGATTTTTCTACAATGAACATATATATATATATATCAAAATATCACATTATACCTCATATATAATTATTTGTCAATTGAAATATAAATTTAAATTTTAAAAAAGAGAAAGAATGAGAGCAGGGAGATAGTTAAATGATTCATTTGAGATCACATGGAGCACTTGTTGCAGAAATGGGACTGAAATCCTGGTCTGTTCCTTTTTGGAGCACCCCTCACTGGCCACTGACAGATAACAGGAATGTTACATGGGATCCCAGGTTGTAGGAAGTGCTAAGACCCTGAGGAAGGGGAAAATGACCTCAAACCTAAAACATGTGCCATTCCTGTCAAGATCCATCTCTGCTCCTTCCAGAACAGAGAGTGTTCTATGTAATTAACTTGCCACCAGGTGGCTCAGATGGGCTCCTTCTGGGATTGTACCACACCAGGCGTTCAGACTTGTTCTCTCTTGCTGGTAGGTTGGATCTTCATGGCAATAGTTGTTGGGTCAGCTTTGGTGAATGGGAACAGGTTGGATACACCCATGCACAGCCTCCACTCCTGCATCCCTGGGTACTCTGCTCACAAGTGCATTGTACCCACAGTGGAGTGGCTAATGGCAGAGATTCTTCCAGTCTACCTGGTGATTTAGTGCCTCTTCTGTAGATGATCCTCCCTAGTGGACACTGACATATGATACATAGGTTGTTACACCCCATGCCTTCTTCTATGGATCCATCCACCTGCCTCCTCTCCTAGACTTCCTTCCCTCCAGTATTTCAGCCTTCTAACCTGTGACCAACCATCCAGACCAATCATTGCACATAGACATCCTTACTTCTGACTAGTTCTCTTTCCATATGAAACAGATGACCAGAAGCACCACCAGAAGCTCTGTCTATTGGAAGGGTAGCCTTCCAATTAATGTCCTTCAAGGCCCTCTCTAATTGGGACTGAAAAGTAGGAGGAATTCATTCTCAGCTAGTACCCACACCCATGAACCACGGTTGGGATTTTTCTTCTTCCATTAGCTCGTGTTAAGTCCCACCACCTCATGTCATAGGAGTTCACTGAGGAAGAGGTGTCAGAGCATCATCGTTGGACAAATGACATGAAAATCTGGGCCACAGCTGGACGCAGTGGTGCACACTTGTAATCCCAGTGACTCAGGAGGTGGAGGCAAGAGGATCACAAGTTCAAGGGCAGAGGTAGCCTATGTAATTTAGTGAGACCTTGTCTCAAAATAAAAAAAAGTAAAAAGTGGGCTAAGGGCGCAGTTCAGTGGTAGAGCGCTTGCAAAGCATGTGCAGGGCCCTGGGTTCAACCCCCAGTACGGAAGGATAAAAAAAGAAAACCTGGGCCATGAATCCTATGCAACTTACTTGTCTCATTTGGTCCTGTTTATGCCTTATGTTAACCATGTATCTTATTTTCTATATGATTTTTTTTAACTATGTCTTTATTTACTTTTGAGATGGAAATCTCAAAAATCTCAGGCTCAAGTGATCTTCCTGCATCAGCCTCCTGAGTTCTGGGACTACAAGCATGTGCCAACATGCCCTACTTCTGTGTCCTAATCTTTGACATCTGGGCCCTTGCTGGCCCTGGAGGGACTGCCCCTAACAGGGCTAGCCACTTCTTACAGATAGAAATAATTCACCTGTAAGCCTGGACTTGCTGCTTAGACTTTTCCTGCTCTGTGCCCCTTCAGAGCTGACAGGTTCCCATGTCTCTTATGTCCTGTAGCATAACAGCTACCTGACATGGCTACTACATAACATGGGAGTTGGAACAGCGTGCCCAAGTTGGAATATTCTGCCTTTAGAACCCAAGAGTCCCATCAGGATTTGTGCCAGGGTCCTTGTTAAGAGGTGGAACTATGACAGTAAATTCCTGACAAGCCCCTTGCCATCAGGCCCTTAAATTTTCACTGCTATGGCAGGCCCCTGAAACCATAGCATTTATTTCCACCTTTATAGTATTTTACCAGGGAGAAGGACCTGGCAACCCACTCCCAAAAATCAGTCCACCACTGAAAACCCTATGAATAGCAGAGAAGCATTGACAACAGTGTTTTGCCTATTATTCGTAGGATCACTATGAGTTGGATACCAACTCGACAGCGCCTAACAACAACAACATTTTACCAAGGCCTTCAACAGGTCGGCTACATCTTGTTCACCTGGCAGATGAACACATTTGCCCACTCAGTGGCTGACTATCACGTCCTTGTTGTTAGGTGTCATCGAGTAAGGTCCAACTCATAGTGATTCTTTGTTAGAATGAAAGAGGCACTATATTCAATGGCTGATTGTTTTAGGAGTGGACCGGTGGGTCCTTCTCCCATTTTTGTAGTGCTGGGGGTTGAACCCAGGGCATCAGAGCACGCAGAGGAAGCATTCTACCAACTGAGCCAAACCTCAGCCCCATAATGTGCTTCATGTTGTTGTTATGTGCCATTGAGTCGTGTCTGACTCACAGCGACCGTCATAGGGTTTTCAATGGCTGATTTTTTCAGGATTGCCTCGAGAGTGGACTGCCATGTCCTTCTCCCATTTTTGCAGTGCTGGGAATTGAACTCAGGACCTCAGAGTCTGCAGAGTGGTATTCTACCAACTGAACTAAATCCAAGTCCCCATCATGTACTTAAGGACATCTTAACATGTTCTAACAAAGCAATTGGAGCAACTTTTTTGATTTTTATAGTAATCCACAGTCATCCTTCAGAACCCACTGGTTTTTGGAGGGGCCTGACTGTTGAATTCAATGGGAATAATAAAGAAGACCACCACCCTGTTCCCTATTGTTGTTGTGGTTGTTACATGCTGTCAAGTCAACAGAACAAAACACTTCCCAACACTATGACACTGTGTCGTGTCTGGCACTATGTCACTGTTTTTCTGCATTGTGCCATGCCTGGCACTATGTCAGTGCTTCTCTGCTCTTCATGGGTTTTTTTGATGGCTAATTATTTCAGGAATGGGTTGCCAGGTCCTTCTCCTATTTTTGCAGTGCTGAGGATTGAACCGAGGGCCTCAAAGCATGCAGAGCAAGCACTCTACCAACTGGGCTAAACCCCAGCCTGCACCCTTTAGGTTGTTAAAAGGGGCATGAATCCCTTCTATTCCCTCTGGGATGTGATGCTCTTTTGGTTTATGTCTTGGCCAGGGATGGGGTAGGGAAGCAATTTCAAAGTATTCCACTTGGCCTTCCCCATCTTGAGAGAACTTACTTTACAGTCCAAGGAACCAGTTTGGTTTCCCAACAAAAACATCCCTTCTAATTGCACGGTCAAGGTCTTAGGAAATAACCAATAGATAGGACGATGAAGTTTATAGACCTTCCATGAAACAGACTTCCATTTATTACCTGGCTCCCATATTCCTCCAATCTAACATGGAGGTCATCATGTTGCTTCAGGTCACTAGGTATCAGTGTTGACTTAGACCCTGTATCCAATAGCCTTGAAACTTCTGGGTATTCCCCTCTTCCCAGTGTACCTAAGCAAGTGGGCATAAGTCTTTAGTGGGTGACGTCTAGGAAAATCATTACCACATATGCTTGATGTGGTGACGCCTTCTGGTGATACAGCTTTTCAGTCAATGGGTTTGGCTGTGAAAATTGAGTAGAGTCCTGAAACTGGGGAAGAGATTGGTACATTTTATTAGCTTTAGCCTCTTGATTATCCATCCTTTATGTTATTTGACTGTATGTATTGATCAGCACTCATATTGACTATATATCTTACCTGTAGAGACAATACATCCTATTAATCTTTTTTATGGCCCTCCAAAGATAAAGAATCTCTCCTCAGTCCCTCTCCCTGCTTTCCATTTCGATCTTATTGTTCATTATGCTAGCTGACTTCACCTTGCTTCTGAAGGTTAAATGCCATTCTCAGGGATCCCAGTTCTATAACAAATACCCTACTGTTGGCCTCAGCCTACAAAGGACAGCTACCACTGTATTTCTCGGCGATGCCAGCATACTATTTAGCTCATTAGATGATCTTCCAGACATTTCAATGAAACACTGTCAGCCTATTCTAGTATGCACACTCTGTTGTTGTTGTTAGGTGCTGTCAAGTCAGGTCTGAGTCATAGTTACCCTATGTACAACAGAATGAAATATTCCTCAACACTGTGCCATGCTTGGTCCTGTCAGTGCTTCTCTGCTATTCTCAGGGTTTTTGATGGCTGATTACTTCAGGATTGGGAGTGGGCTGCCAGGTTCTGTTCCCATTTTTTTGTAGTGCTGGGAATTGAACCCAGGGCCTCAGAGAACATAGAACAGCACTCTACCAACTGAGCTAAACCAATCTTCCAAACCCTTCTTTTACTTTTTGTTAAGCAACATTGCTATTTCGGCTTAATGTGAGCCATCTGTTTGTCTAACTCCAACAGTCTGTCCCTTGGCATTCTTGCCAGAGTGTTAGCAGAGTGGAAGTATGCTCCTTTTCAATAAACTCTCCTGTACTCAATTATATGTTCTGCCTTCCTTGATCCAATATCCTCAGGATCCAGTTTCATACACACTGTCCTGGTTCCCACAGACACATATAAGCCCAGGTCTGCAGCAACTTCCAGAAACAGTTCTCTTCCTGCCTGATCAGGCCCAGAATTTCACCTGTTGGGTTTCATGGAGACTTGGCCCTAGTTATTGATTCAGTGGTCAGGGGGATGTAAAGGGTGGTCCCTGAGAGACGCACTGGTTTTATTGCAACACAGAGTCCTTTGTTTCTGTCATCTTCAAGCAAGATAGAGCATTAGTTTTAGATGTGGAGGAATGGGGCACCTTTCCAGGCCCAGAGAATTTAAAAGGACTGGTGTTTCAAGGTGCTTACATGCACGAATCAAAATGTCCCCATCCCAAATCTCAGCATTCTATTCCTTTCCAAGGAGAATCCAGAATTTGGCATAGCAAACACACTGAAGTTAATGTGATCCTAATTTAGACCTAGACCCTGATTCTCAGCACTTTTTGCCATCAAGCTTCAAGAAACTCTCTGACTCTCACATTTGTCCTTAAATTGTCCATTAATCACCATGAGCCTTTCCTTTTCAATATCTCCCAGTAATTGCCATTTACTTGAATGTGGTTTTCCCCCCTAAATGCTTGTAGGAGTTTAATCCCCAAAGTCAAATATTAATGACAGTAAGGTGGAAATTTAATCAGACTATAGTGTTTAGATATGGGGCCTTAGGAAAATGATTAGTCTAGGTCATACTGGGGAGCCCCCAACATTGAATCCTAGTGGCTTTATGAGGAGAGGGAGAGCAACCACATAGAAACAAAGATATGCATTCATTCCTGCCATGATCTGATGCAGCCAAGGGAGACTCTAGCCAGAGCCTGTATTTGGAGTTCAAGCCTCCAAAACTGTGAGGTAAATAAAAACAAATTCTTCATAATGTAGCTTACCTAAGGTATTTTATTATAGTAATGAGAAAATGAATAATGCACCATTTAGTTCCATAATCCTTAGAATTACTATGCCCCTCCTCAAAGGCTGAGTTATAACACCTATAAGTACACTTTCCCTTCCATTAATATCCCACCCAGCTTCACACCAGTGACTGTTGTTGTTGTTGTTGTTGTTTTGGTGGAACTTGGGGTTGCACCCAGGGCCTCACACATGCTCTGCAGGTAATTTACTATTGGGCTGCACCCCCAGCCTTTTTTTTTTTTTTTTTTTTAATTTTTATCTTGAGACAATGTCACAAGTTACTCAGGTTGCCTCTGGCTTCAAACCAGCAGTCCTCCTGCCTCTGCCTCCCAGGTTGCTGGGAGTACAGGCATAAGCCATGGCACCCAGCTACCAGTGACATTTCTAACAACTACATTGCTACAGCCTGATAGGTGCTATCAGTATTCCATGAACCACAAGCAATAACGTCCTCAGCATACTGGCAGATAATCCAGCTCAAAATCCCATTTTAGAGTTTATTTCCTAGGATCACTGTTTCCTAGGATACCAAGTGTTAGGAGGCAGATTCTTAAGAAATAGATTCTGAGACCAAAAAGTGTGTGCTGGGGGATTACTGAGTAGTGTTCTATAGCCTATCCAAATAGACACATCAAAACACCATCACACTCCTCAACTTTCTTTTTGTTAAAAATTTCCCAGAGTGGTGATATTAAGACTCTTTGACATCCCCCATGGGGTCTACATCTGTCTCCATTTGATTCTGTGCAAGCTTGTGACTGCTTTGAAAAAGTATGACAGAATTGGTGCTAGATGACTTCCACACCATGTCATAATTTGCCAGAGGGCTTTTTCCCCCTTCACTGGGATACTTGCTTTTGAAGCCCAGAGCTTCCATGTAATCAGCTCACAAGGTATGACCTTGATTATATCCCTCCTGAGTTCAGAGACCATCTCCAGAACAGATTCAATGCATTAGACACTAATGATCAAAGGCCAAACAAGTTGTGGCATGACATCAAAGGTATCGTCATGAGGAAAGCAAAAGATTATTAAAAAGACAGGGAGGAAAGAAAATACCAAATTACATGTCAAAAGAGACTTTGAACTAAACAGAAGATTTCAAAGGGCAGCTCAAGAAGAGAAAATCAAATATTATAATGACATGAGCAGAGAGCTGGTAATAGAAAACCAAAAGGGAAGAAACATTCTGATTTTATCAAGCTTAAAGAATTAGAGAAAAAATTCAAGCCTTGAGTGGCAAACAGTGAAGGATTCTGCAGGGGAAATATTAAACAATGCAGGAAATACCAAAATAAGATGGAGGGTATGCACAGGGTCATTATACTAAAACGAAATGGTGGATGATTAACGATTTCAAGAGGCTGCATGGGATCAGGAACCAATAGTACCAAAGGAAGAAGTGGAACCTGCCTGAAACACTGGTAAAACAGAAGTCTCCAGGATTTGATAGAATACCAACTGAGATGTTTTAACAAACAGATGGAGCACTGGAAGTGCTTGTTTATGTCAAGAGACTTGGAAAATAGCTATCTGGTCAACTGACTGGAAGAGATCCATATTTGTGCCTATTCCCAAGAAAGGGGATGCAACCAAATGCAGAAATTATTGAAAGATATCATTAATATCACACATAAGTAAAATTTTGCTAAAGATCATTCAAAAGCAACTGCAGTAGTATACTGACAGGGAACTAGCAAAAAAATCAAGCTGGATTCAGAAAAGGGCATGGAACCAGGGGCATCATTGCTGATGTCAGATGGATATTTGCTAAAAGTAGAGAATATCAGAAAGATGTCTGTTTTTTTTTTTTTTTTTTTTTTTTACTATGCAAAGGCATTTGACTGTGTTGGTCACAACAAATTATGGATAACATTGTGAAAAATAGCAATAAGAGAGTACTTAATTGTACTCATGAGGAATCTTTACATGGACAAGGAGTTAGTCATTCAAACAGAACAAGGAAACACTGCTTGGTTGAAAGTCAGGAATGGTGTGTGTCAGGTCTGTATCCTTTCATTGTACCTCTTCAATCTTTATGCTGAGCAAGTAATCCGAGAAGCTGGATTTTATGAAGAAATGGCATCAGGATTGAAAGAGGACTCATTAACAACCTAGTTATGCAGATGACACAACTTTGCTTGCTGAAAGTTAAGAGGCTTTGAAACATTTACTGATGAACACATTAAAGAACACGGCCTTCAGTATGGATTATACCTCAACATCAAGAAAACAAAAATCTTTAGAACTGGATCAGTAAGCAACTTCATGACGAATTGAGAAAAGATTGAGCTTGTCCAAGGTTTTGCTTTACTTGGTTCTACAATCAACACCTACATAAGCAGCAGTCAAGAAATTAAAAGATGCATTGCAATGGGAAAAACTATTGCAAAAGACCTCTTTGAAGTGTTGAAAAGTAAAGATGTCACACTGAAGATGAAGGTGTGACGGACTCATGCTGTAGTGTTTTCAGTTGTATTATATGCTTGTGAAAGCTGGACAGCGAATAAAGGAAGCAAAAGAACTGATGCTTTTGAAATGTGCTGGAGACAAATATTGAATATAACATGGACTGCCAAAAGAACCAAGAGATCTATCCTACAAAGAAGCGCAACCAGAGAGCTCCTTGGAAGCAAGGATGGTTAGAATGTGTCCTACATATTTTGGACACGTCAGGAGGGATCAATCTCTAGAAAAGGACATCATGTTTGGGAGAGTGGCAGGTCAACGAAAAAAAGGAAGACTCTGAACTAGATGAATTGACACAGTGACTGCAACAATAAGCTTAGACATAAAAAAGATCATATGCATGGCACAGTGTCAGGGAGTGTATCGTTTTGTTGTACATGGGGTCACTATGAGTTGGACCCAACTCGAAAGCACCTAACAACAAACACTGAGTCCTTTATGCTAGAGAGACTACAGTTAGGCATCTGGTCAAATCCAAACCGAGCTCATCTTTAATCCATCTCTTCCCAAGCACTAAACATGTGAGAGGAAAAGACATCTTGGAATTTTACCCTCTCAGCACCAAATCATCTCAACTGAGGCTACAGACACAATGGGGCAAGGGAAAGCCACCTCTACCATTCCTCTGCTAAATTCCTGACACACGGGATCCAAGACATAATAAGTTAAAATCACTGCCTTTGGGAGTGGTTTGTTAACAGAGTGGTAGATAACACCAACACCTGGAATATGGTCTTCCATCCTTTTGTTTTTTATTACTTTTTGTATTGCCTCTCATAAATAGCATGTTGTTGAGTGTGGTTCTTTTACCCAATCTGAGTCTCAAGAGTCAGATTCCTCAGGAGAGACTCAGAATCTTTAAGTGTTTATGCACAGCAAATCCCAAAACAGCACTTTAGGCTTTCTTCCCTTTAGACTGCTCATCCTTCCCTTAGAATTCCGTATGCAGTTTTCTCTGGGTAATAGGCGCAGGGCTTCGACCTCCAAGCGCTCCTCCAGCTTGGGGCACCTTCCCGACGTCCAAGCCGTCCACCAGATCTGTCTCTGCCGGGGGAAAGAGTTTAAAGTTCCCTGCAAAATCTTGCAGGCTAACAAGCAAGTCATAGTAATGGGCGGAGGAGGTTGTCATGGAGACGGGTCCAGGGCCAGCCGCTGGAGGCCGGAGCTTGGGTTCCGATTGGCTCCGCGGGCGCGTAGTGATCTCCCGGCGCACATGCGCACTGCCGCTGAGGCGAGGTCGCGTTGAAGCCAAGGCGCTGGGGGGTCCGGACCCGGCTTCTCAGGACCCAGCTGGGCCGAGCAGGGCTTGGCGGCTCTTAGCTCCTTCCGCGGACGGGAAGTGGCGAAGCCAGACGACCCTCTGCAACGCGAAGCTGAGCCCGCCACGCAGGCGCCTGTGACGCCGCCGCCATTGTTGCCTGTGGCCGTTCGGCCCCCTCGGGCTGCTCTGCGGTTGGGTCCCAGCGGCAGGTAATAATGTCCTGGCGCGAGTGTCCGTGCAGTCAAGGCCGGAGCCCCGGCCAGTCCCTGTGTGGGGCCCGTGCTCGCGGCCTGCAGGAAGGGCCAGGACAGGGTAGAGGCTGCTGTGCAGGGCCCAGATCCGACGTTGCGCGTCGCTGAGTCCGGCTCTTCCTCTGCCCTCGACCCTCCCGCTGGAGAGAAGGAAGAGGGCCCGGCCCGGAGGCGAGGCGAGGCTGCGCATCCCCTCCGCGGGACCTGATTAACATTTGGGTTCGGTGGCACGACTGTGGTTGAGCAGGGTTCCGAGCTGGAGTGTAGGGACAGGTGGGTGTGGGCTTTTCTCCAGGTCTGGCCGCATCGGAGGTTTTCTTCGGGAATCCTGGTTTCTAATACAGTGTTAAGAAAGGGCTCCCAGAGAAGCACTGAAACAGCTTCCAGTCTCAGCAAATAATCATAGCAACGTCTTCGACTCCTTTCCAGTCCAACTGGCTTGTCTCCCCTGTTCTCTAATAGTGAAAAGCTAGACTAAGCTGGCATTAACAGCAGACCAGATAAATGCCTTGCCTCTGCTTCCCTTGGGAACCTTCAACACTTTGCTTTTTGTTTGTTTTTGCAGTGGTCAGGATCAAACCCAAGGCCCTGCGCATGCTAGGCAAGCTTTGCACCACTGAGCTACTACTCCGGCCCTCTTGAGTACTTTTTAAAGAAGCAATTCTCCCAGTTTGTTCCCAGTAAGAGTGTGTTGCTGAGAACCAGTCCAGTCATCAGAACTGCTGTAACATCAGTGACTAAAATACTGAAACTTTTTTTTCTGCAAAAATGTTTTAAGTTTTGTTGCAACAAGTTAGAAGTTAATCATTTTGCTAATGCGTCTTTAAATTATTGCTTCTACCACCACCTTTTAATGGTGGCTCCCTCCTCCCCCATTACACCTAAGTCAATTGCAGTTCTAAGTCCAAGGATATAGTTGATGAGACGAAGGTAAGGCCCCTGTGCACACTGGGGAGTCTGTTTCTCTGTGTGTGTATGTGTAGCAGAGTACCCCGGGAGTTCTTGACCTTGTGGTCCATTCTTGTGTTTCAGGGTCTCTTACGCATCCCTGCAAGTTCTGGGCTCAGAATTTTTAACTAAGACTGCTAAGTCCTACCTTGAGTTCTGCTTCTGGCAGCAGCAGCCTTTGATATGTCTTTGTGGCTATAGCACGAGACTTCAAGCAGTTGGGTCATTACTGGAGAAATAAAGAATACTGCCAGGTTGACTCTTCTGTCTGTAGCAATGTTCTCAAGAAAAAGGATGACCAGTTCTTCACGCTCCCAAATCCTTCTAATGTGGAAGCCAGAAAAGGCTCAAAACGGATACCACAATGTTGAGAGGCAAACCCGTACTTCAAGACTCTTGCGTGACACTGAGACCTGTCGACAGAATTTTAGGAATTTTCCATACCCAGACCTGGCTGGTCCTCGAAAGGCATTGAATCAACTCCGAGAGCTCTGCCTTAAGTGGCTAAGACCTGAGATTCACTCCAAGGAACAAATCCTGGAGCTGCTGGTGCTGGAACAATTCCTGACCATCCTACCTGGGGAGGTTAGGACTTGGGTAAAGTCCCAGTATCCAGAGAACAGTGAGGAAGTGGTGACTCTGGTGGAGGATTTGACTCAGATTCTAGAAGAGGAAGAAGGTGAGAATTACAGAGAAGGGAGGGGAGGAATCCCTGGGTGGTTAGAGAAAACCAACTAGCAGATCTGAGAGCAGCCCCTTCAAAGAAATCGGAGAAAACATAGGTCAGTGAATGAGCAAGAACAAGGCTGTGAGACAAGCTCCATTCTGCATTATGTTCCCATTCCAGACTGCTGGGGACCAAACTCATTGTTCAGACCCAGAGGAGAAGTGTCATGAAAGAATAACCAGACACATTAACCTGTATATGAGCCCTCCGTTTACTTGCAGAGGTTTGCACCATTCCAGTAATAAATCATTGGGCTTGTGAACTGGATTTTACAGTCACATACTCCCAAAAAGGTAGAAAGTGTCCTAAGTTCATTCCCTTATTAAAAGCCAACTCACAAGCTTTGTGTCAAATATTGATTTAGTAGAAAAGTATGAGTTTTTAGCATAGACTTAAGTCCTACAGCAGGCTTGTTTTTGAAGTCTGCTTTGGTGTCTTAGTCATTGGCCCTTCCCTCTGACTCTTTGAAGTGTAAGTGCTGCTTTCAGTTTTCTTTGGACTTCCTCATCTTAAGACGTAGGCATCTTTTTGGTGAAGGGTTTCCTAGGGTATGCAAACAGGACTAATTTCCACCATTTCTCTTCCCTAGCTCCTGAAAATCTTGCCCTTTCCCAGGAAACCCCAGAAGAAGACCCCAGACATGCTTTCCAGGCAGGATGGTTCAATGACTTAGTGACCAAAGTGAGTTTGAGTTTCTTTTGTGATTTTCTTAGTGTACAAGGACATTTTCTGTCCTGAACCTATAACTACTGAGCTTTCAAAAGTCCTATCTAGGACCTAAGCCTCAGGCTCAGTATCTCTCCTTAGTTATCTTGGCCTATTAAGCACATGTGCTTCCGTGGCCTTCCTTTTCTTTTCTTTCTTGTTTTCTTTCTTTCTTTTTTAGTAGCAGTAGGGGGTTGAATCCAGGGCCCTGCAAATGCTATATAAGAGCTTTACCACTGAGCTGCAACCCCAGCCCTTATATTTTTATTTTTTGAAACATCTGTATCCTTGGCAGGTCTCATTAAATTGTACAGGCTGCCTGTGCCCTTGAACTCATCATGATCGTCCTGCCCTAGCCTCTTGAGTCTCTGTGATTCCAGGCATGCACCTCTCTGCCCAGCCCTATTGCCCTCCTTTGATATGCCTTTCCCATCCCTTAAGTTAGCAATAGTGCATAGACTTTGAGAGATTGATCTCCACAGGCAGATGAGAGCTAGGTTTTGGTTACTTGCTCTACCACTGAATCTGTGATTTGGGACAAGATACTTAGCCACTTAGTCTGAGTTATTCAATAAGTAGAATTTACCTTTTAGATTGTGAAGATTAACACTTCGATTAGCCTGGATTACAGTAAGAGATCAATAAATAATAGTTGCTAATATTTTTCCTCATTAACAAGTAATTAAGCTGAGTGCAGTGGCATACACCTGTAATCCCAGCAATTTGGGAGGGGGAGACAGGAGGATCACAAGTTTGAAGCCAGAGGTACCCTGTATAAGATAGCAAGACCCTGACTCAAGATAAATAAAAAGGAGCTGGTGATGCAGCTCAGTGGTGGAGAGCCCTGGATTCAATCCCTCAATACAACCCAAAAAAAAAAAAAAAATTTAAATGCCATTCATTCTGTGATATTATTGTTTGATCATGAGTCTATTATTTTAAGGATTAGAAATTTAAGCCACCTTCAGAGAAATTTATTGGAAAAATATACATGGCTTAAAATTCAAAAGCCTTTGGTAACCAAGTTAAAATGATTAAAGACAATATGAACATATATACCTGAAAAATCTTAAGAAAATCAAGGGGAAAACTGTTAGAAATAATAATAGAAAATCTGCGTAATATGACTGCTACAGAAAGTGACATGCAGAAATTTATCCCTTTTTTTATATATGTGCAAGCAGAGAGACGATAAAATGAAATAGAAGATTGTGCCAGGTGTGGTGGCACACGCCTGTCATCCCAGCGATTTGGGAAGTGGAGGCAGGAGGATCTCAAGTTCAAAGCCAGAGACGTCCAGCAGAACTTAGCAACACCCTGTCTCAAGATAAAAAACAAAACAGGGTTTTGCTAAGGTTGCAGCTCAGTGGTAGAGCACCTGCAAAGTATATACAGAGGCCCTGTGTCAGCCCCCCAGTACTACAACACAAACAACAATAAAAAGATTATACATAGTATCACCCCCCAAAAAAACTTAAAATACCTAGAATTAAGCATAGTATAAACTTTGCAGTACTTTCACATCCAATGTCATCTTACAGGACATGAAAGAAACCTTGACTGTTGTATTGTCAGTCCTCCCTAAATTATAAACTTAGTGTGATTTTAGTATCTCAAAATTATTTCTTAGCTGAATGGGGCTGAGGTAGGAGGAGGATAAGTTCGAGACCAGTGTGGGCTACACATCAAGACCCTGTCGCAAAAAAAAAAAATTTTTAAGATTCAATTATATGGGAAAAAATGAGCATATAAGAGTAACCAAGAATTTTTTAACAACAACAACAAAAAAAAAAAAAACAGAAAGGAAGCCGGGTGTGATGGCGCACGCCTGTAATCCCAGCAACTCAGGAGGCAGAGGCAGGAGGATCGCAAGTTCGAGACCAGAGGCAATCTGTGTAACTTAGTGAGACCCTGTCTCAAAAAATAATAAATAAATAAGTAAATAAATAAATAAAAAGGGGCTGAGGGTGCAGTTCAGTGGTCCAGCACTTGCAAAGCATGCAAGCGTGAGGCCCTGAGTTCAAACCCCAGTACCACAAAAAAAAAAAAAAAAAAAAAAGGCAGAAAGGGACACTAGCCTTACCAGATTATGAATGCATCTATAAGTGCAGCAGTTCAACAGTATGGTTGTTGGTTCCAGTTTTGTTTTTAAAAAGAATGAAAAAAATAAATATTCTGCATTTCATTATAGAGGATGCAATTTTTTATTATTTATTTATTTATTTATTTATTTATTGTGGTACTTGGGGTTGGACCCAGGGCTTCGCGCTTGCATGCTTTGCAAGTGCTGGATCACTGAGCTGCACCTCCAACCCAGTTTTTACTTTTTGAGACAGGGTCTTGCTAAGTTACACAGACTACCTCTGGTCTTGAACTTGTGATCCTCATGCCTCAGCCCCCTGAGCCACTGAAATTACAGATGTGCGCCACCGCACCCGACTTAAGGATGCAAATTATTAAAAAATTATAACATGTTGAATTTATTCTTTGTTTTTCCCCTAGTACTGGAAGGTTGAAAACAGGGCCTCTCACACGCTAGGCAAGTGCTCTACCGCTGAGGTGCACCCGTAGCCCATTTTTTATTTCTTATTTTGAGTCAGGGTCTCAGTTAATTGTTCAGGCTGCCTCTGGCCTTGAACTCACCATCCTCCTTCCTCAGCCTCCTGCACTGTTGGGATTTACAGGTGTGCATCTGGCATCATGATGAATTTATTCTTAAGGCAAAGCTTGACAAGCAAAACCATTCAACTCTGTCATCTGTTTAAAATTTAAAACTCTTCCTTCTCCTCTTTCATCTTCCTCCTCCTCCTCCTTTTTCTTCTTCTTTCTTCCTTGTTATTTCTTCTTTTTTTGTGGTGCTAGGAATGGAACCCAGGGCCCAGAGCATATTAGGCAAGTGCTCTACCATTGAGCTACTCCACAGCCCACCTTTTCAGGTTGGAGCCATAAATGCATGTGCTAGTACCAACTGATGACCATAAATTCTACTTTATTCTCTAATTTCCCTTTAGGGCCATTGAAGGATGCTGTGGACTCATCCATACATTGGGTGAGGGGTTTTTTTGCTTGTTTGGTTGGTTTTGGATTTGGTTAGTTTGTTTGCTTTTTGAGGTACAATCTCTCTATGTAGCACAGGCTGGCGGCAAACTCAAGATCCTCCTGTCTTGCCCTCCCACGTGCTGGGATTACAGGTGTGCGCCACCATGCCCAGCAGGGTGAGGGTTTTGACTAGACAACTTTTAGCATACTAAAGCTTAAGATTCTGTGACCCCAATACCACAATACGTACACACTCAGTGTTATCACTGCCCCCCTTCCCAGTAGTTCTTGAACGAAGTTATGTTTGATATTTTAGGAATCAATGACATTCAAAGATGTGGCTGTGGACATCACCCCAGAGGACTGGGAACTAATGCGTCCTGGACAGAAGGAACTGTATAAAACTGTGACATTACAGAACTATTGGAACATGGTTTCTCTAGGTAAGGTTCGTCTATACCTCTTCTCCCAACATGCTTACCACATTAACTTTCTGCTCCTAGTTGTTAATAATAGGTTAGGCTTCTGAAGTACTTGTCTAAAAATAAAGTCTAGAGATGAGTGTCCTCATCTTATTCAGGCACAAAAATGGCTATATTCTACTGCCTCTTCCCAAATGAAAAGCTTCTAATTGAAAGACCACTGACAGTCATGATGCACAACTTCACAGTGCTGCCTCTTGATGCTACCTGGCACCTGCCTTACCCATCCTCTGCTGCTCTAAAGGAAGAATTCTTCTCTGGGATATCCAGATGCATATCCTCTTCTGTCACAGGAGATTTTTATCCCAGCTCTGAAAAGGAGGAGACCTAATTCTCTTATTAGATAATGTCCATAAATTATTTTTTTCCTATAGAGGTCTAAGTAGAAATCAGGTAATAAACTTCACACAGCAGTTTATCTCCAGGATAAAATTCTTTACATTCTTCCTGAACAGGACTGACTGTGTATAGACCAACTGTGATTCCCATACTGGAAGAACCATGGATGGTGATAAAAGAAATTTTAGAAGGCCCTAGTCCAGGTGAGAGAATAACCAGTGCATGAGTTTCTTTGCATTTAAGAGTCTATGTCTAGCCAGGCACCGTGGCGCATGCCTGTAATCCCAGTGGCTTGGGAGGCAGAGGCAGGAGGATTGCAAGTTTGAGACCAGAGGCAGTCTGTGTAATTTGGCGAGAGCCTGTCCCAAAAAAGTAAAAAAAAAAAAAAAAAAAAAGGCTGGGGGTGCAGCTCAGTGGTCCAGCACTTGCAGAGCATGCAAGCACAAGGCCCTGGGTTCAACCCCCAGTACCACAAAATAAATACATAAATAAATAAATAAATAAAAATGACTCTATATCTTAAGTGTGTTGAGATTTATTTTTCTTTTTCTTTGTTTGTTTAGTTTTTCTTTTCTTTCTTTTTTTTTTTTTGCTTTTTTTCTTTTCTTCTCTCTCTCTTTTTTTTTTTTTGCAGTACTACACGGTTGAACCCAGGGCCTCACGCTACTTTGCAAGTGTTCTATCACTGAACTGCACCCCCAACCCCATTTTCACTTTTTATCTTGAGACAGGGTCTGAGTTACGCAGGCTGCCTTTTGGTCTCAAGGTTGTGATACTCCTGCCTCTGCCTCCCAAATCACTGGGATTACAGGCATGCACTACTGCACCTGGTGAGATTTATTTTTCAAATATGGTCAAGTCACTTTCTGTAATGGAATCCCAGGTGGTCAAGAACTCTGAGCTTTTGGCATTGCTTCCCTACAAAGGCCATCTTGAGGAAAAGTTTCTAAACAACATTTTTATATCTTTCTCCTGTGTCTCTCTTCATTTTCTCTTGTACATGATCATTAGGTCCCACTTCTTACAGATTGTCTGGGGCTTTCATTGTGCCGTTTCCCCCTCCCTCTGTATACAAACAAGAATGAATGTCCCCTAAAACCTTAACCAGCCACCTTTAGAGTTTCTTCTATTCTGTTTACTGACAAACCCCTATCCCTCCCTGTTTCCATTTTCCTAACTCATACCCCTATTTTTTTATTTTCTAATTATCTTAAAAGATAATATAGTCACAAGATCTAAAAATTTAAAAATATATAAAGCCTGGTATATACAGACAAAAGTCTCCTATCTGCATACCACAGTCAGCCAGTTCCTGCTTCTTCCTAGCATAAAACTACTCTCATTTGATCATGTCTATGAACTGCTGTTTTCCTGCAAAAGTCTCCTGCCAGATAAGCAGAAGTCAGTTTATAAACCTTAAACAAGTCTTTATCTCCAAGGTAAAACCTGGATTTTAAAATAATTGTTAATAATTTTTTAAATCAAATTCTGGTTTTATCCTGGAGGTTTCAGAGAGGTTTCCTGGTGTTCTCTTTGGCTTGGGGGGGGGGGGTTGGATTTTTGCACATAAAATCAGTATTAAATCTTTTTCCTCATTTTCTAATATAAATGGTACCATACTATTCATATTGTTTTGTGCCTTGCTTATTTTACTTGAAAATGTATCTTTAAAAGCATTCTAAATGAGTATGTAAAGAGCTGATTCCTTTTATAAATATCTGTATTGTGTCTCAATTTATCAAAACTGTCCCTTATTGTTAGACTTTTTGATGATTCCATTCCATTCTCTCTTCCACAATAACTTCTTTTTGAAAGATTTCAATTCTATAGAAAAGTTACAAGCCCAATATGTCAACACCTGTATACTTTTCAATGAGGATCATTCACTGTCATCATTTAGCCATTTTGCTTTCTCTTTACACATGTATACTTTGTTTTTGTACTAAATCATTTGAAAGTTAGTCATGATATATCTTGTCCCTAAATATCTCAGAACATGAATGTTATTGTACATAAGTAAACACTATTGCCTCACTTGAAATATTTAATATTTATATAATAATGTCATCAAATAGTCAAATATTCAGATTTTCTTAACTACCTCAAAAACACGCTTTGTACACTTGCAAAGCATGCAAGCACAAGGCCCTGGGTTCAACCCCCAGCACCGCAAAAAATAACAACAACAAAAAAAAACATGCTTTGTAGATATTTTTCTCCTCAGTCTGGGATCCAGTCAGGAATCACATGTTCTACCTATTTATCTCATCTCTTTAGTTCTCTTTAATATAGAACTGTTCCCTAGCTGTTTTTCTTCCTTTTTGGAAAGTGATCTTTGATATAGACTTTTTTTTAAGGACGTAGACTAGTTTTATTTTACAGACTGACCCACAATGTAGATTTGCCTGCTTGTTTCCTCATGATTATTCAGATTAAACATTTTTGCTGAGACTATTTCAAAGGTGATGTTACTGTTTGTGTTTACTTCAAGCAAATAATGTCAATTTGTCTCATTATTGGTCATGCTCAGCTTAGTTACGGTGGCATCTATAAGACCGCTCCATTCTAAAAGGTGAATTTTTTTTCTCTGTAATTAGTAAGTGATCTTTGGAGTAATATTTTGAGGCCACATGACTGTTCTATTCCATGAAAACCTTTTATTTAAGATTTTAGGCATCCATTGTTATATTGCTGGTTGCAAAAATGGTGATGTTCCAATTCATTCATCTGTTCTAAATGATTAATAGCATTCTTCTGTAAAGAATAGTTCTCCTTTGTCTTACCCCATTTATATGTTTGAACCACTGTGAACAGGCTGCCAACTTCAAGTCTTGCTGTCTTCCTGCCTTTGGCTTGAGCTTTGGCCTCTGAGGATTTTACTTTCTTTCCACCTCAGGGATATGTAAGTTGAGCCTTTCCTTAGGGTATCTAATCAGTTCTACTTGAAGAAATGGAAACTTTGATCATTCATAAATAGAATAGTAGTTTTGGTTTTCAATGGCCATTACTGTCTCAGAAATTTTATGGTTGTGTTTAAACAGGACTAAGCCATTCTACCAGACTCAATTCAAATCATCTCTCAGAGCTGAAGCTTTCCTTGATTACTTGAATCAACACAATCTCCTCTATTAGAAATATTAGACCACTGTTTGGCCTTATTAATCAGCAGATACTTCCCACCTCTAACCAGCCATTCTGGTTAATTATATATACATATGTAAGCTCTGCTTCATGGTCTCAAATTCTGAATTTCTAGTAAACTGATTTCTTTAGTGTATGTTTATTATAGTAGAAAGGTATTTATGGTCATCATTTTGATTTGTTGCTTTGTTTGTTAATTATAACTGTAGGGTTGAGGGTGTGACTTAATGGTAGAACACTTGCCCTTGAGTTCAGCCCCCAACGTCAGAAGAAGAATAAAAAGCATAGTTGTAGTACTTCCTTTTCGGGTGTCTATAAACTACCATAGGCAGATTCTGATTGCATAAAAGTAAAACTGAGCTTCTTTCTGGTGCTAGCTCATTCTGTGTGTGTGTGTGTGTGTGTGTGTGTGTGTGTGTGTGTGTGTGTGTGTGTGTGTACACGCACGCACTTGCACGCTTGTATACACACACACCCTACCTGTTTAGTCCATTCATTTTGTTCTTTGGGGGCGGGCTAACAAATCCTGGTTTGAAAAAGTTGGTTTTCTATTTTTTTCTTCTATGAAAAAGCAATATAACCACATTTCTAGTATTAAATAGCAGTAAAAGTAATACAGTCTTCTTGAAAATTGGAAAAAAAAAAACCTAGTCTTATTTTTTCTATTTCATTTAATGTGTCTTCATGCTAGTCAGGATACTGTCTTTTCATTTAACATGACTCCTAAGCATTTTCTAGTACCAACTATAATTTTTGTATTTGAATAAAATAAAAGTAGTTTGTAAATTCAAGCAGTATAATGAAGCAAATTAAATATGTGTCTCCCTCTCCTTAGTCATTACCAGGAACTTCTCCATTTAGATTATCAGTGTCTGTGTGTATTGTGCCTATCTATACATAGCACATCTTTACACAGGTAGGCTCTTGTTCTACATTCTGTTATATACCTGCCTTTTTTCACTTAATAATGTGTCCTGCACACCATTTTGTATCAATGTACCTAGACCTACCTAATTATTTTTACTAGTTATCAATATTATCATTACTTAGGGTAAGAGATAATAGATATAACTTATCATTTTCAGTAACTGCATACTGTCCTATTGAATGGATATATTGATAGTTTTATACTTTGAGCTGCAACTTAGAAAGTTTCTCAACTATCCAGTACCATTTTTGCTATGTTATAAATTCTATATTTGATTATATTACATTACATAATATTTAATACTTGTAAGTTATATGCTTCAAAGGAGTTATAACATAAATTTTGTTTTAAATCATTATACTGAAAACCTAACAGGCATCAACAAATACATACTTGATTGCCTTACAACCAGATTTGGGGGTCAGAGTTTTTTGTTTGTGTTTTGTATGTATTTGGTTGGGGAGAGGGTGCATACATGTGCACACTTTCATCTGAATTCACCCTTTTACAAGTTGTTGTTCCTTATTTTACTAGTTGAAGTGGGTGGCTACCATACCCAGAGCTTTGAGCCATTTTCTGAAAGAAATATATAAGAAACGTAAGGTGTTCCTAGACTTTATATCTAACTTGAAAATATAAGAAACACAAAATTGTGAAATAATCCTGCAAGGCCAAGGTCTTTCACAGGTCCAACATTATATTAGGTTGAACAATACCAAAATTGCTAATATTCAGCCATTTTGACCCACAAAAAAGATAATTCAGTATATCATTCAACCTATCCTGCTTGATCTCAGAAGCTAAACAAGGTTGGCTTGGTTAGTCCTTGGGTGGGAGACTGCCTGGGAATACCAGGTGCTGTAGGCTAGGGAAAATGACCTGGCAATCCACTCGCGAAAACAGTCCACCATTGAAAACCCTATGAATAGCAGAGAAGCACTGACAATACTGTTTCACCTGTTGTACATAGGGTCACTATGAGTTGGACACCAACTTGACGGCACCTAAAACCACCACCACCACCTTATATTTTAGGTTCTAAGAAAGAGCAATGTAGAGGGAAACATGAGCTGAGCTATAAACATCTCTTTTAGAAGTGGAGAAAGTAGCATAAGAGGCCTAAAGTGTAGGATTACCATGGCATCCTTTGACTGAGGAAGTGGTGAATAATTTCATACTTTAGCAGAATCCGATGTATAGGGGATGCAGTAGAATAAAAAATGGTAGATTCTTTTGGGCCTGAATGCCAAGTAGAGGTATTTTGAAACTTTTTTCTCTCTGTAACTTTTATCCATTAAGCCACTGGTCCTCAGACTTTACTATGCAGCAAAACCATTTGCTCAAACAAACTGTTCAGCCCCGTTGCCAAAGTTTCTAATTCAGAATACCTAGGTGAAACCCAATAATTTTAGCCATACCCAGGTGATAGTGAGGCTTATGCTGCTGTCCTTTAGAACCATTGCTTTAGGCTTCCAAAGATTTACTAAAAATATTTGAACACAGAGAGCACTCCATGAAGCCGAGCACATTGGTGCACACCTCTAATCCAGTGCCTCAGAAGACTGAGGGAGGAGGATGATGAGTTCAACGCCAGAGGTGGCCTGTAACTTAGCAAGACCTTGTTTCAAAATAAAAATGGGCTTAGAGGGCAGCCCAGAGGTAAAGCACTTGCAAGTATGTATGAGGCCCTGGGTTCAACTCCCACATACAGCAAAAAGAAAAAAGAAAAAGCACGCCATGAAATTGCTTTAGGAATATGCATGGTAGCCTGCAAGAGGGGGTGGTAAGAGTCAGCATGCCTACTTTATGACCATTGTATAAATTATTCCATGAAGCTATCAGAAGTTACCCAACATTCTTATTTACTGTTTTCATGTCTTTTAACTCTGTCACCTGATATCATTTATTTTATTTACTCTGTACACATGCTGAATATGAAGATCTCCATTTTCAATGATTTAGTCTCCTGTTTTTCTGCCCTTTTAGTCTCCTTTCTTAAGCTTTAAAGACTATGTTAATGATGTTGTCAGAGGTATAGTCTTTAGACATTTTATGCATGTTAGTTTGTTTCCTTTCTCTAAACAGAGGAAAACTTATATTCTTTTATTATATTTTCATTCAGAATGGGAAACTGAAGCCCAAGTGTGTACTCCAGTAGAGGATATTCCTAAACTCAAACAGGATGGAACCCAGACCATCAAACTGGAAGAATCATATGACTATGATGACAGATTAGAGAGGCAAACAACATATACCTTCATGAAAATTCCCACTAATGAAAGAGATTTCAGTTTGAAGTCAGTCTTTTTACAAGATGATCCTACAGAAGAATATCTCAGTAAATATGATATATATAGAAATAATTTTGAAAACCATTCAAACCTAATTGTACAGTTTGATACCCAATCAGATAATAAAACTTCTATGTATAATGAAGGCAAGGCAACCTTCAATAATGTCTCATGTGGAATTGTATATGGGAAAATACTTCCTGGAGAGAAGCCTTATAAATGTAATGTGTGTGGGAAAAAATTTAGGAAATACCCATCCCTCCTGAAACACCAAAGTACCCATGCCAAAGAGAAATCTTATGAATGTGAAGAATGTGGGAAAGAGTTTAGGCATATCTCATCCCTCATTGCACATCAGAGAATGCATACGGGAGAAAAACCATATGAATGCCACCAGTGTGGTAAAGCCTTCAGCCAGCGTGCACACCTTACTATACATCAGAGAATTCATACTGGAGAGAAACCTTATAAGTGTGATGATTGTGGAAAAGACTTTAGTCAGCGTGCACACCTTACTATACATCAAAGAACACATACTGGAGAGAAACCATATAAGTGTTTGGAATGCAGTAAAACTTTCAGCCATAGTTCATCACTGATTAATCATCAGAGAGTTCATACTGGAGAAAAACCTTATATATGCAATGAATGTGGGAAAACTTTTAGTCAGAGTACACACCTCCTTCAACATCAAAAAATACATACTGGAAAGAAACCATATAAATGCAATGAGTGTTGGAAAGTGTTTAGTCAGAGCACTTATCTTATTCGGCATCAGAGGATTCATTCTGGAGAGAAGTGTTATAAATGTAATGAATGTGGAAAGGCCTTTGCTCATTCCTCAACTCTTATTCAACATCAAACAACTCACACTGGAGAGAAATCCTATATATGTAATGTTTGTGGGAAAGCCTTCAGCCAGAGTGCAAACCTTACTCAGCATCATAGAACACATACTGGAGAGAAACCGTATAAATGTAGTGTGTGTGGGAAAGCCTTCAGCCAGAGTGTGCACCTTACTCAACATCAAAGGATTCATAATGGAGAAAAGCCCTTTAAATGTAATATATGTGGGAAAGCATATAGACAAGGTGCAAATCTTACTCAACATTCTAGGATCCATACTGGAGAGAAACCCTATAAATGTAATGAATGTGGGAAAGCTTTTATTTATTCTTCATCACTTAATCAACATCAGAGAACTCATACTGGAGAGAGACCCTATAAATGTAATGAATGTGACAAAGATTTTAGCCAGAGAACATGCCTTATTCAACACCAGAGAATTCACACAGGAGAGAAGCCCTATGTATGTCGTATATGTGGTAAAAGCTTTACCCAGAGTACAAACCTCATTCAGCATCAACGTGTTCATTCAGGCTCCAAACATCGTAATTAATGGATATGGGAGACTTCATCTAGGTTTTACAGCTTGATTACTTAGATTTTATTTTGTGTGCTCTGTGTGTTAAAACATTATTCAAAAGATACCTGAAGAAGTGCAATATATGTTAGATACCACAGTATCAGAAGTGTCAGAGTTAGTAACATGGATAAAAATTTAATATGAAACTTAAGAAGGATGCTTCACTGACTTCTTAACCTCTATTTGCTATCAGTTTAATTCATTCCAGAAAGAAACCCTACTAAAGAGTATTCAAAAACCTGTAACTCATCAACTCTTACTGTATTTCAAGTACTACTTATTTTGAGGCCTTATGAATGTAACCTGGGAAAGTGTCCATCAAGTAGAGATTTCACACTAGAGAGTATTCCTGGGATTATCAAAAAGAAAAAGCTGCTTTGGGGTGTTTATTTCTTCCCAGCTTGGAAGCCTTAAAATATGTAGAGGGTTCCTCCCTGCTCTTAATGTCCTTTTTTCCTGTTAGACTATAAAACTGCCATGTGGGGCCAGTAGGTTTGAAGGGAAAGAAGAAAAAGTTCAAAGTACCTTGAAGATTCTTGTGTGACCAGTGTTTAACTAACTTTCCCTCAAATACTAAAACATTAAGAGAAGCTTAATGAAAGATGATCTGATAGGATAGAGATTAGTGTATATAACCTTAAATGTGTACAGATTTAAACAGGCAAAAATTAAACACCTCAAGCTTAAATTAATCTTTAAACAAGATTAGCCTTAGTTTCATCTGGTTTTGACATCCAAGGTCATCCTGAAGGAAGAAATAGGCATACGGTTCCCATTTTTTTCATCTGATTCCTAAATCCATAACTTAAGTTTCTCCTGTGATTCTCTTACTATGGAAAATCCATTTCTTCCATTAAAACACATTTCTTGAGTGCCTACTGTGCTCAGGTCCCAAACTTCATGATAGGATTCTTTCATGGCTTGCTAAGATTCACAGCTGGTTTTAGCAACAGAAAGCTTTTTAGAGTAGTGATAAATTAAGACACAATCTTAACTACTTTGCTATAGAATGAGCATAAGAAGCCTGCTAAAATAGGTTGCCAAATGCTACCCCATAACCCAAGTTTAGGAAGTAATGAAAGTAGCTATATGGATAATGTGGGAGAAAAAAAGTAATGGAAAATGGTTTGAGTTCACTGCACAGAGTGAGGGAAAAGTCAAGGTGAAAACTTAAAAGAAGTGAGGAAAGAGAATGCGCAGCTAATATAACAGGAAATACAATTTCACTTGCTTTACCTAAGAGGTATGGTGAAATTTCACCTTATAAGAAACCAAGAACAAATTAGAAAGTAATTAGAAGCCTGGTAGTCCTTCATATGTGGATGTAAAATAGGTTATTATTAATATGTCAGGGAAAAATTTTTTCATTGGAGAATGCATTGATTCTGAAACCACCATTGATGCAATAATCATTAAACGATAACTGGGTTTGTGAGTCTTAAATAGCATAAAAGGAAAACTGGCAGACGGTAAAAATACTATTGTGTTTAATATTAGTAGCATTCCACTCTCAGAATATAAAGCTGAGATTTCATCTTACTCGTATGTTTCTCCAGTGCCTTTCATATAGCACATGATCAACACACGTTGGTTCAATTGATGAATATATTTTATAGAGTAATAAAGTAGAATTGACTGGCATGGAGTGGAAATTAGCAGAACTAAAAATAACATGCATGTATCAAATGTTTAACAAATAATATTTACTGGATAATAATTGCTTAAAAATGGAGATTCAAAATCTTGGGCATCTTTGCACAAGGAAATTTTCCTGAGCTTAGTAAGGGGAAACATGTAAACTCTGGTGCCATAAGTATCAATTTAAGCATGAACTAACTATACAGCTTCACTTAGACATTACTGTTTATATAAACATCCCGCAAACAGGTGCAGAAGGAAAGACTGGAGTGTTAGCATCTTAAGGCTGGATTGTTGAGTGTTTTCTTGAAGAAACTGTCACCTTCCTTTTTCCTGACATTAGCTAATTTTGATTTCATAGTATCATTCACAAAGTGTAGGTTGCAAAATATTCAAACTATGTTTATTCCATAGTTAGTGTTAAAAAAAAGTTGTATTTATGATTTTTTATGTCGTTTCATGCCTTGCACACTTATTTCAATTGAAATGATGCGTGGAGTGTTACAATCCATAGCTCATTACTTTGTATTTCCTATTTTTGTGTCTTTTATGTAAATAATGCATTTATAAAGTCTTCCACTGATATACAGAGGCAACTGCTGCCCTTATTAAAAAAAAAAATAGATTAATAGTGCAGAATCCTAGGTCTTTGTGTGTTTTTTCCTACTTTTAAAGTTGTTTGACCCATGAGTAATTCAACAGGTTTTTAGTACTCTCATTTTCTACAACTTTTTACTAGGAAAATTGTCAAATATGCAGAAAACTTTAGAAATAATAAATTGAACTGTATCCACCAGGTAGATTTTAAAATTAACATTTTGCTGTATTTTTAATAAACAATTGGAAACCCAGAAGCATGACATTTCACCTCTAAGTACACCTCATAAAAATAAGTTTGCCTAATTACAATACCTCAAAGAAAATGAACAGTACTTCCCTAATCTCTAAATATCTAGTCCATGTTTACATTTCCCACTGATCCTATAAATTCCACATATTTTATTGTTATATCTGTTTCATTTATCTAGAACAGTCTCCACCTTCAGTTTTTCCTCTTTATTTTCAGAGAGCATATGAGTTGTCTTATAGAATGTCTCACGTTAAGGATTTAACTCATGGTTTACATGTAGTATTTTGTATGTCCTAAGGTTTCTATAAATTAGAAATTAATGCCAAAGGCTTGATTAGATTTTGGTGTAATACTTAGCAGTAACACTTCACAAATGCATTTCACTTTGTATTGTCCCAAGTCTCAATATCAGGTTGACTCACTGTCAGTGATGGGACCTTTGACCTGTCAGTTGAGGTGGTAGCCACTGTATTTTCCCAATACAAAGGTAGTTTTTCCTGTTGCAGTTAATTTGTGGACCAACGTGGGCAGCATATGGATATCCTGTCTACCAACAACTATTCACCTGCTCATATTAGTACCCAACAATAATCCTAACCTGAGTCAATGTTTTCATCAAGGTTTGGAAAATGATGACTTTCTAATTCCATCATTCTACATTGGCTGAGTGGTATTCTGTATGGAAAAACTTTCCTCATTGACTAGGAATGCACTAGCAGCAGGGTCACGCTCAATTCTTTTCCATTAATTACCAGATAGAAGTTTAAGCACCAGCAAGGTTTTTGGTTTCATCATCTGCACTAATAAATGATCCCAAATAGTTTCTTCAAGTCATCAGATGTGAATAACTCAAGATGTACTGCCTCCTACCAATTCTTGGTCTTCCACCCAGATCTTTCCCAAGTTTCAAAACCTTACAGTTAAGGATCACCCAGAATAATCTCCTAAATACCTAAATCAGGAGTCCCCAACCTCCAGGCCACAGACCAAACATGCCTTAGACTTAACAGAAAACGGCATGGCGGCCATTTCTTCCCCTGCCTCTCAGAACAGAGCAGGACTGTAGACAACTGGGAAGGGAAAAAAGCCACACTCAGACCTATCTTCCCAGAATTCCCACAAAATCTACTGATATTGGTATTATCTACCAAAGTGAGAGGTCAAATGAGAGCCTAAAAATAGTCCTACTCTCTCCCAGGTCTAGAAAAGCAAGCCATGAGTTTAGTTATTTTGGCCAGCACCTTTCTCCCTGAATTCCCAGATCTAGGTGCCTTGTTTCTCTATCAAGAGTTGGCAAACTACTGGTGGCTAGCAGCCTAAGCTAAAAACAAAATTTTCTCATGACACATGAAATTCAAATTTCAGTGTCAATAAAGTTTTGTTGGAATGTAGTCACACCTATTTAACTATTGACAACAGCTGCTTTTCTGTTACAACAAAACCACCACAGAGAGACCAGAAAACTTAAAATATTTACTCGGTTACTCTTTACAGAAGTTCACCAACTGTCTACACAACAGGGTGGGGATTCAGGTCAATTGGATAAGCAAGGGACACCAGGCAAAGTAATAAAAGAGCAACAATTCCTAGGGGAGGGGGGCGACAGTGTCAGGAAATAAAAGTTAACCAAGGAAGCCTTGACACATGACAGAGGCACACTGCCAGAAGGTCAGGTTAAGAGAACGGTCAGGCTCTCTCCAGGAAACAGATGGGCAGTGCTTCCGAGAGAACTCTGGACATGCAATGCCAGCGTCCCGCAATCTTCCAAGATTATGCACCTATGTGTCAGTCTTAAATCAGGGCAAAGGAATGCTTCATGCAGGGTTGAAAAGCTTGTGACCTGGGTCAAGAGGAGTGGGCTTCCTTCCTAGAGTGCCTGTTCCCCTGTTTCGCCAAAGGAAACGTGAGCAAAGGAAGTATGCGTTCAAGTGGGCACTTTGTTCCTAACACGCCCTGTAACTCGAGCATCCCTTGTTTCTAACTTCAGATCCCCACTCGAGCAAGTCTGCAAAGAGGGCAGCTTCATGCAAGTGAGACCTTCTTCATTCTTAAGGCTGCTCCTCCTTTATGTCCACCTCCCGCCCCGTCCACTTCCTTATCGATGCCAACTTCCTTCTGCCTGGTGACCCCCGTCGCCAGCCTGAGTGAAAAGTGACAACCAGAGGACCAATCTTACCTCCCGCAGGGCACAGCTGGGCTCTACACCTCATTAAAAATGCCTTCAGACAGAAGAACTGCTCTTCCCTAAACCTAAGCCTTTGCAGCCTCCAGCCAGGACGTACCAGAGTGGCGCGGGGCAAAAGAGACCCAAGCAGCAGCTTCTGGCTCGAAATGGCTTCTGGGATACTGGGTGGGGCCAGAAGCTCCAGCGTGCTTGGGAAATGTTGCCTGCAGCCTCCACAGCGCATGCGCACTGCCCGGCCGTCGCGGCCCCGCCCCTCAGGCACCAGCGCCTCCAGAGGCTGCTGTACTAGAGCGAGAGCATCGATTAGTTGGCGCCTCTGGCGTTAGGAAGAGTGGGAGCGGGTCAGAGCAGGCCCTCGCCCTCCGGGCCCTCACGTTGTAGGGGTGATCGGCATTTACTTATTTAATACTGGCTAGAAGTACCACGGGCTGGGATTTAGCTCAGTTGGTAGAGCGCTGCGCTGCAGTCTCTGAGGTCCCGAGTTCGATTCCCAGCACCACAAAAATGGGAGAAGGACCTGGCAATCCACTCCCAAGGCAATCCTGAAACAATCTGCCATTGAAAACCCTCTGAGGGTCGCTATGAGTCGGATACTGACTCGACGGCACCTAACAACAACAGAAGTACCACAGTGGCATCCGATCCCATCAGATCTCAGAAGCTAAGTAGGGTTGGGCCTGGTTAGTATTCGGATAGGAGACCTCCTGGGAACACCAGGTGCTGTAGGCTTGGGAGAAGGACCCGGCAACCCATTCCCAAAAATCAATCCGCCATTGAAAACCCAATGAACAGCAGAGAAGCACTGACAATAGTGTTTCACCTGTTGTATGGAGGATTGCTATGAGTGGGACACCGACTCGAGGGCACCTAACAACAAGTTTAAGTGGGACAGACATGCTTTTCGCAAGATCCTCCAAAGTGAAAAGTCCTCACAACGCTCTAGGTGCACACGGGAACATCACCAGAGCAACTTGAGGGAACTCTGCTTTCAAGGAACTGGAGGACTTGCTGGTGGAGCTTCCCATTATAGCAACTCCTGTCATATCCGCCTCGCCCCACCTCCTGAATAATGAAGCAGGCTCCTCTTTGGTCTCAAAATGAACATTTGTGTGCATGTTGATTGGCTTCAAAAGTTCTCCAATCTCCATTGCAACCTATACACCGCCACACTTGACATGCCACACACACCTGTCCCTTTATTTTGAATTGTATACCACCATAATTTCATCTGTAAACATTTCAATATAAAATTGTAAAGATACTCTAAATATCGGGACAACTTCATTGCATCTTTTAAGATTAAAATCGTTACTTAATATTATTGAATATCAAGTGAGTAGATTTCCCTGCTTGACTTTTTTCTTTGCTCTTTTCTCCACTGTTTATTTGAACCAAGAGCCAAATAAGTTCCACACTTTGAAGATAATTGGTATGTCACTTAAGTCTCTTTTCAATCTATAAGTTCTCCTGACATTTCTCTTTTCTTTCCATATTTTTCTTGGAGAACATGATTAGGTTTAGGTTTCTCTTGCTTTTGTCCTGTAGTTTCCTGACTTTGCTGATTAACTGGGATGCTATTTTACAATTTGCATGTTCTTTTGCCTTCATGTGTTTGCTATTAAGTGATTGCAGCGGCAGCTTGATCCAATCCAAATTCAAATTTTTGGCAAAAAGTCTTCACAGGAGATGTGTATTCTATCTGAAGGGACATAATGTCTAGATTTCTCTTTTTGTGATGTAACCAACCACTGATAATCATTAGCTAGATCCATTCATTCATTAGGTGTTACAAAATAGTGTCTAAACCTACCATTCATTTATAAATAATATTATTTCTACAAACAGAAACTTTCCCTCATTAACTAGTTGGCTACCCTAGGGACAGTCTATGTAAGAAAATGATAAATGCTCAATTTATTCCTTGACATCTTTCAAAATAATAAGTTTTGTTCCCTACTCCAAAACCAACTGAGTTTTTTACCTAATTGCGGACTTTTAAAATGTCATTAGAAGTTAATGTGAAATGTGTTTCAAATTCATTATTATTCTTACTGATGCTTCAGTTGTTCTATCTTTGACCTGTGTGCATTTTTAAAGTTGATTTCTGAGCCCTTTGATATAATCCTGGTTGTCTTTGATGCAGCTTTCTGAAATGATCAGGAATAGCAGGTACATCTTGTACATTTTCTGCCTAGAACTGGATTTAACCATTTCTTCAGGGGGGCCTGGTTCTTTTTAATGGGAACTGGTTTAGAGAAGACAGTCTAGATACAAGTGGATCTCATCACTGCTGAATAGTGGTTTTTCAAATCCTTTTCTGAATAGAGCTAGAGTTCAAACTGATACTTCTAGTTCAAATTCAGGACCACAGAATTTCTACTTAACCTCCTCAACCTTATATCCATATCTCTATTCTCCCTTGTTGGAGACCCAAACTCTTAATTATACCAATATAATTTACTCATTTATATTATCAAGCAATATACTTTTTTAAGTTCCCAGAATAACTATAACACCATCAAGACCATATTGAAAACTTCAAGTCGGCCATAGTGGCATATTCCTGGGTCTACAATCCCAGCCATTAATAGAAGGATTTTAAATTAAAGGCCAGATTGAGTTACATTGGGAGTTAGAGGTCAGTCCAGGAGACATAGTACTAGGGATGTACAGTCAAAATGATTTAAAGTTACTTGGAATAATTCCTTTTTGGGTGTTATAACACCAACTTGATAAACACCAACTTGATAAACTTGATAAACAATATGGTAGACTAAATAATGACCCCCTAAAGACATTCAGGTCCTTACCCCTGGAACTTATGAATGCTACTTTAAGCAAAGGGAATTGGAGGTGTGAATAATTAGGGATCTTGGGATAGGGAGATTCTCCTGGACTACGTGAAGAGCCCTAAATGAATTCACAAATGCCTTAGAAGATAGGAGCAGAGCAAAATTTAACAGAAGATAATGTAACTACCCCTGACATCTGGAGGTTGACTCAACCTGATTTCAGACTGCTGGCCTCTAGAACTGAGAGAATAAATATGTGTTGTAAGTCACCAAGTTTGTGGCATACTGTGGGGGCTTGCATGTTGCTATGAAGCTGAAAGATATGCCACTGGTATCTCAGATACCGGCAGGGTCACCCATGGTGGACAGGTTTCAGCTGAGCTTCCAGACCAAGACAGACTAGGGAGTAGGATATGGCAAACCACTCCCAAAACAATTAGCCATTGAAAACCCTATGAATAGCAAAGAAACATTGTCAGATGTAGTGCTAGAAAATGAACCCCCTAGGTTTGGAAGGCACTCAAAAGACTACTGGGGAAGAGTTGCCTCCTCAAAGTAGAGTCTACCTTGATGACAGAAATGGAATAAAGCCCCAGGGACCTCCATTTGCTGATGTGGCATGACTCAAAATGAGGAGAAACAACTGTAAACATCCATTAATAACTAGAACATGGAATGTATGTAGTATGAATCTAGGAAAATTAGAAATCGTTAAAGAGAAATGGAGCGCATAAACATTGACATTCTAGGCATCAGTGAGCTAAAATGGAGCAGCATGGGCCATTTTGAGTCAGATAATCACATGGCCTACTATGCTGGCAATGACAAAGGGAAATGGGGTTGCCTTCATCATCAAACAAGACATTTGGCTGAGTGTGGTGGTTCACGCCTGTAATCCCAGCAGCTGGGGAGGCAGAGGCAGGACGATCACAAGTTCGAGACCAGAGGCAATCTGAATGACTTAGCCAGACCCTGTCTCAAAAAAGTAAAAAATAAATAAATAAATAAAAAAGGTCTGGGGTCCAGCTCAGTGGTTCAACACTTGCAAAGCATGCAAGTGTGAGGCCCTGGGTTCAAACCCCAGTACCACAAAAAAAAAAAAAAAAAAAAAAAAAAGACATCTGAAGATCTGTCCTGAAATACAATGCTGTCAGGGATAGCCTACAATATCCATATGCCTACAATGGCCATGTGGGCTGGGATTTAGCTCAGTTGGTAGAGCGCTGTGCTGCAGTCTCTGAGGTTCCAAGTTCAAGTCCCAGCACCGCAAAAATGAGAGAAGGACCTGGCAATCCACTCCCAAGGAAATCCCGAAACAGTCAGCCATTGAAAACCCTATGAGGGTCACTATGAGTTGGATACCGACTCGACAGCACCTAACAACAACAACAACAATGGCCATAGAAAACTAATATGTTTATTTGTTTCATTTTAATATCAATTTTCAAGGACTGCTTTTTTCTTTACTGTAGTTTTGTTTTGTAATTAAAGTATTTTCATTCTGTCAAAGTAAAAGCTATAAAACAAAATAAATTCACAGAAATCCACATTCTATTCATATACATTTTACCCAGGTCCCTTCCTTACCCATAGTTGACCATTGTTCAATTTCATAGTTTATTCTCCCCTTTTTTTAACATAAGGAAATATATACACATATCTCCATATCCCATTCTGCTCTTAGATAACATGTAGCATATTGTACACACATCTCTCTACCTTGATTTTTCCACATAAAAATATATCCTTTAGATCACAGAGATATTTCTCATTCCTTTTTACAGCAACAAATTGCCCCACTATTTGGATGTACTATAGTATATTCAGCCTGCAGCTATAGCCCTGTGGCATCCGATCCCGTCAAATCTCGGAAGCTAAGCAGGGTCGGGCCTGGTTAGTACCTGGATGGGAGACCACCTGGGAACACCAGAAGCTGCAGGCTTGGGAGAAGGACCTGGCAACCCCCTCCCAAAAATCAATCTGCCATTGAAAACCCTATGAACAGCAGAGAAGCTCTGACAACAGTGTTTCCCCTGTTGTACAGAGGGTCGCTATGAGTCCATACCGACTTGACTGCACCTAACAACAACAACAATAGTATATTCAATCAGTCTTTTATGGTAGGCATTTGGAGAGTTTCCAAAAGGAAGCAAGAAAGAAGAGAAAAAGTAAAGATTAGATATGACAAGTAGAAAACAAAAGGCAAAAAGATAGACTTAAATCTATAACTGTAATTGCATTAAATGTAAATGGAATAAACTTCAAATTGAAAACCAAAGATCATCAAACTTGATTGAGTTTTTTAAAAAAACATGCTGCTTATAAGAGATTATCTTTGTGTTTATTTTTGTTTGTAATTGACAAATAGAAGTTACACATATTTATAAGGTATAGTATGACATTTCAATACATGTATACAATGTGTAATGATCAGGTCTTGGTAATTGGTATATCTGTCACTTCAAATATATATCATTTCTCTTATATATCATTCAAAATCCTCTCTACTAGCTATTTTGAAATATTCAATTAATTTGTGTCAAACATCGTTATCCTACTGTGGTATAGGAAATTAGAAGTTATTCCTCTTATCCAGTGGCACTTCTGTACTCGTTGTCTATCCTCTCAATCCTTCCCTCCCTCACACTCCTCCCAGGCTCTGGTAATCAATATTCTATTCTTTTCTTTGAGATCAACTTTTTAGCTTTCATATATAAGTGGTAGCATATAGTATTTGTCTTTCTGTTCTAGACTAATTTCATTTAACATAATATCCTCCCTTGCCTTCTTTGTTGCTGCAAATGACAGAATTTCATTTTTATGCCTGTATAATATATATATGTATGTATGTATATATATATATATATATATATATATATATATCAAATTTTCTTTATCAATTCACTTCTAATGGACACCTACATTAATTTTATATCTTAGCTAATGTGAACAGTGTTTCAATAAACATACAAGTCCAAATGAAGAGATGTACTTTAAATATAAAGGTACAAAAAATAATAAGTAAAAGCATAGAAATTAATGCAAGCACAAATCAAAAGAAAGCTGATATTGTTCTATTAACATCACACAAAAAAAAGATTGTAATGCAGGAAGTATTACTAGAATTGAAGAGTGATAGTTTGTGATGTGTTAGTTCACCAAAAAGATATCACAATTCTTAATTTGTTAATTCATAAGGCAAAAACTCCCAGAATTAAAAGGAAAAATAAATAACCTCACAATCATAATATGATAATTTACCATAGTACCTGATAAAACAAGCAGGTAAAAAACAGTAAAAATATAGATGAGTTTAAAAATGTGATTATGCTCTACCAATAATTGCATATTTTGTTTTCATTTAAACTCTTCTGATCTGTTTGAATTTTTACTCCCATGGAAATGAATTTATTTTATAGAAACAAAAGGAGCTGAATAAATATGTGTAAAATACTGTACAGTAGTCTCCCCTTATCGGTGGAGGACCTCACAGATACAGGAAGCCTGAAATTACGGATAGTACCAAACAGTATAGATAGTCTGTCTTTTCCTATATATACATAGCTGTGATAAAGTTTATGAATTAGGTGATGCAAGATGTTAACAGTAATAATAAAAAATAGAACAAGTATAAACAATAGAACAAGTACACTGAAATAAAAGTTACATGAATGAGCTTGTGCTGTCTCTCTTGCTCTCAAAATACTTTATTCTACTTTTACCTTTTTACTTAAAGGAAGCACTTTATGGCTTCTCTCTGGTGTATCTGAATTGTCAGCATCATAACTACACTTGTGTTGTAGGGACATTATTAAGCCAAATACGGGTTAATTAAACACAAGCACTATGATACCATGACAGTGGATCTGACAACCAAGATTTTTAAGAAGTGACTAGTGGGCAGGTAGCACATACGGCACGGATTCACTGACAAAATCCTGTGCAGAGTGAAGCAGACTTCATGCTGCTCAGAACAATGTGCAATTTAGAACTTATGAATTATTCTAGAATTTTCCATGTAATGTTTTTGAAATGAAGTTGATCTTGGTTAACTGAAACCATAGAAAGCAAAACCACACATAAGGGGAAGCTAATGTAATATCAGAAATAGGAAGTTATTAACTTTTAACTCTCTTTTTGGGCTGGGAGTATCGCCCAATGGTAGAGTAAAGCTCTTGCCTAACATGTACAAGGCTCCAGGTTGAATCCCCAGCACTGAGAGAGAGAGAGAGAGACAGACAGACAGACAGACAGACAGACAGACAGACAGACAGACAGAGACAGAGAGAGAGAGACAGAGAGAGACAGAGAGAAGGAAGGAAGGAAGGAAGGAAGGAAGGAAGGAAGGAAGGAAGGAAGGAAGGGAGGGAAATCTTTTTGGTAAAATAAGGAATTTGATATTCCCAACCCTCACTAACTCACAATTTCTTGTTCCATTCAGCTACCCAACCATCACTACATTTATCTGAGGAAGAAAACCTAAGCTTTGTTTCCTCATTAATTTTTTTTTTCTTGGTACTTGGAACTTGAACCCAGGGCCTCTCACATCCTTTGCAAGCGCTCTGCCACTGGGCTGCACCCTCAGCCCATTTTAAGGTTTTTATCTTGAGACAGGGCTAAGGTATGCAGGCTTCCTCGGACCTGTGATCCTCCTGTCTCTACCTCCCGAGTTGCTGGGATTACAGGCGTGAGCCAACATTCCTGGCTGTTTCCTCATCATTTTTTAAAGTTATATTGTCCTTTGCATTTTTTAAGGTACAAACCTCAAGTCTGTTCACAAATGAAGACCCTAACAAACCAGTGTATCCCCTCAATTTGTCTTGTCAAATCTTAATCCTGCCCAATTGCCTTGTGTTTTGTTATTAAGATCCTATGTGTCTGTCAGAGCTGGGATTTAGCTCAGTTGGTAGAGTGCTGCTCTGTAGTCTCTGAGGTCCCGAGTTCGATTCCCAGCACCACAAAAAATGGGAGAAGGACATGGCAACCCACTCCCAAGGCAATCCCAAAACAGTCAGCCATTGAAAACCCTATGAGGGTCGCTATGAGTCGGACTTGACTCGACGGCACCTAACAACAACAACAAAAATGTGTCTGTCAGCTTGTCGTACTGTGAGGGCTTATGTGTTGCTGTGATGCTGAAAACTATGCTATTGGTATTTCAGATATTAGCAGGGCCACCCATGGTGGATAGATTCAGCTATGAATAGCAGAGAAGCATGGTCAAATACACTGCCAGAAAATGAGTCCCCCAGGCTGAAAGGCATTCAAGAAACACTGGGAAGAGTTGCCACCTCAAAGTAGAATAGACTTTAATGACAAGAATGGAGTAAAGCCCCCGGGACCTCCTTTTGCTGATGTATGACTCAAAATGAGAAGAAACATAGTGTCTGCAACATTGGGCTCCAGCATGAAAAAGATAGTGTGAGCTGGGTGTGGTGGCCCACACCTGTAATCCCAGCAACTTGGGAGGTAGAGGCTGTTTTGAGGCCAGAAACAGCCTGCATGATTTAGCAAGACCCTATCTCAAAATACACAGTAAAAAATGGGCTGGGGTACAGCTCAGTGGTTGAGCGCTTGCAAAAAGAAGCAGGTGTGGGGCCCCAGGTTCAATTCCCCAGTACTGGAAAAAGTAAATAAATAAAAGATCCTGTGCATGGCGCAGTGTTGAGAGTTTCATTCTGTTGTACTTAGGGTTGCTATGAGTCAGATCCAACTAGACAGCACCCAACACCACCACTGCTGTTGTTAAGAAGTAAAACATTAGAAGCAGATTCTCTCTTCCCAGTGTTTTTCAGGCTGGCAGTTATTGTTCCTTCCCTTGATGTTTGGGGCACTGGTGAAATCCAAGACAGAGAAGGCAAAGACCACAGAATCACCCAGTGCCTTTGAGGCTACTGCCTCCTGTGCCCTGTGAGAGTCTAACGGTGGTAGAGGCATCCCCTCTTCCCAAGAAGAGTGAGATGGGAATAGGAGTTTTCCTGTAAGGACAGTGCCAGACTTTTAAGTAGTATGTTGGTTGTGAGCAAGATTGAAATTGTGGCCTGGGACCTTGGACCACTGCTGCTTTCCTCTCAGAGTTGCAGAGAACCATCCAGACACAACCACTGTTCAGGGACCACAGATGAGCCATCTTATGAGTGAAAGAGGAGTCAGATCATAAAAGGAATTCATTCTTTAATGCTGGTAAAAAGTTTTAAGCAGTATAGCAGTAAGCAGTGGGTGTCGAAAGGTGCTGTTTCAATCAGCTTTCTGTCACCCTAATGAAATAGCCGAGGCAGGCTGCTTTATAGAGGTTTATTTAGCTCACAGTTTTGGACGGGGGTGATGGGGATGGCAGCTGCATGGGCTCAGTTCCGCTGAGGGCTCCATGGCAGATGGCAGATGGCAACAATAGGAGCATCTGTTGGGGCAAATGGTCATATCCTGAGCCAGGAAATGGAGAGGATGGGAGGAGCCAGGCCTGCCTCTTTTATAAGAACCCCACCCCCAAGAACTCCAGGGGTTGTATGAGGACTGCCCTCTGAGAGCACACCCCCAGCGACCCAGGGACCTCCCACTGGCCCCCACCCAAGGGTTCCACCACCTCCCAACAGCACCACCCTGTGGGCCAAGCCTTTAATCACCCTGTGGACCCTTGGGGAACCCCCAAACCATATCAGGCACCTTTCCTGGAATGTAGCTGGGCTGATCACAGTTCCCCCTCCTCTTCCTTAGCCACCCATATGGTTGCCAGCCTCCAGCTACCCAGCCACCCCCACTGCCACACTTTCAGCAAAATAAAAAAGAGTGGGGAAAATTTATATTTGGGGGTTTGTATAGATGACGGTCCAACATGCCAGCTGTCACCAATACTGAACTGTTTTGTTTTTACAAAACAAAATATACACTGTCACTGATCTCTCTTCACACAAGCAGAGACTTTCCAGTCCATACAACAAGACTGATCCTCCACGCGCCTGAACCCAGACTCAGGGATATGTATGGGGGACAGTGGCTGCCAGTGATGCCTCTACAAATGAAGGAACACCCAGGGCTGCTGGCAGCCACCAGAAGCTGCAGAGAGGCAGAGAACAGACTCCATCACAGCCTCCCAAACTGCAGGAGAATAAATCTGTTGTTTTAAGCCACGTGGTTTGCAGTACTTTGTCACAGCAGCCATACTATACTAATACAATGACCACTAAACATTGAAAAGCAAAACAAAGATAAAAGACCCTCAGCAATTTCACTATCACTGCTCCTTCTCTCCCTTGGCAGCCTTATTACAATTTAAAGAAATGTATTTTAACAACTTGGAATGCTGACTTCTAGAATTTACTTAATGAGCTCCCTATCAATAGGTGGTAAGGTTGTCCCCAATTGCTAATTTAATATTTAATGCTGCTGTGAATATTTATTATATGTGTGTATGTGTATCAGATTAAGCCTGTATTTGTAATGTTTGTTTTTTTAAGTAGAGAAATCAAAAGCAAAGATGACAAAATGTTAACCTTTCCTACATCTGTGTGACAGGTGTGTGGGTGTCTTATTTTTATAGGCTTCAGTATGTGCAAAATACTTTGCAATCAAAGCTATATTCAAAAATTATTTAAACAAAACATAGGAAAATGGCTCAATTTCAACCATTCTGTGATTTCTTCTGATACCAATTCTCAGGTGACATTCCTACCAAAAAAAAAACTGCAATGACGGTGTGTGTGTGTGTGTGTGTGTGAACACACATACAACATAAAATGCACAATTTTAACTATTTTAAGGGTACCATGTAGTGGTTGTGGGGCTGGGATTTAGCTTAGTTGGTAAAGCACTACGCTGCAGTCTCTGAGGTCCCGAGTTCGATTCCCAGCACCACAAAAAAGGGAGAAGGACCTGGCAATCCACTCCCAAGGCAATCCGGAAAACAGTCAGCCATTAAAAACCCTATGAGGGTTGCTATGAGTCGGATACCGACTCGACAGCACCTGACAACAACAACGACATGTAGAGGTTGTTAGTACATTCACAATGTTGTGCAGCAATTACCACTGTCTTGTTCCACGACATTATCACCCCATACAGAAGCCTCCTACGCACCAGTCACTCCTCTGTCCTCTCTTCCCTAGCCTCTACCAACCATTAATCTGCTGTCTGTCTGGATAGATTTACCTATTTTGGATATTTAATTTTAATTTTAATTTTATTATTTATTTATTTATTTATTTATTTATTTATTTATTTTGCGGTACTGGGAGTTGAACCCAGGGCCTCGCGCCTGCATGCTTTGCAAGTACTGGGCCGCTGAACTGTGCCCCCAACCCTTTTTTTTTTTTTTTTTTTTTACTTTTTGAGACAGAGTCTCACTGAGTTACGCAGACTGCCTCTGGTCTCGAACTCGTGATCCTCCCGCCTCCACCTCCCGAGCCGCTGGGATTACAGGCGTGCACCACCGCACCTGGCCCAATATTTAATTTTTTTATTTGAGATTGACTCTCACTATGTAGCCTAGGCTGCCCTTGAACTTGTGATCCTCCTGCCTCAGCCTTTCAAGGGCTGGAATTACAAGCATGCACCACCATACCTGGTTTATTCCAGATATTTCATATAAATAGAATCATACAATATGTGGCCTTTTATGACTGGCTTGTTTCAGTTAGCATATTTTGGAGGTTCATCCATGTGTACCACATACCAGCACTTCACTCATTCATATTCTAAGTAATGCTTTGTTACAGGGATGCACCACACTTCGCTCATTCATCCGTGGATGAGCATTTAGGTTGTTCCCACTTTTTGGCTATTGTGAATAGTACTACTCTGAAAATTCACATTCAGGTTTTGTTTTCTTTTTGTTTGTTTGTTTAGAATACCTGTTTTCAATTCTTTGGGGATATACATAGGAAGGGGATTGCTGGGACATACGGTAGCTCTACATTTAACTTATTGAGAAACTTCCAGGCTATTCTCCACATTGTTGTTGTTGTTAGCTGCCGTCGAGTCAACTCATAGCGACCCTTATAGGGTTCTACCTTATAGGCGCTCTACCAACTGAGCTAAATCCCAGCCCATTCTCCATATTAGCTGCACCATTTTACATTCTTAGCAGCAGTGTATGAGAGTTCCAGTTTCTCCACATCCTTGCCAACCTTTCTTTTGTATTTTTTAAAATTATTATCATCATCAGGGAGTTATCTGTGCAATGTACAATGAAACGCATATATGGAAATGTCACAATGAAATGCATGTCAGAATGAAATGCATTAAGTTGTACATTAAAATTTCCCAATAAAAAATTATTATCATCATCCTGGTTTTGCATGTGGGTTTCCTTTTTGCTGTCACTGATTGGATCTCTAACCATGGGCAAGTTAACTCCCTCTGACTCAATTTCCTCATCTGTTAAGAAAGGAATTCTAATGGTCCTCCTTCCTAGAACCACCATGAACATTCAATGAAATTGAGTATGTAAAATGCTAGTCTGGAACAGTGTGGAAGTTCCTCAACAGAATTAAAAATAGAATTACCATATGTTATGGTTTGGATATAAATATCCCCCCAAAGGCTCATGTATTAAAGGCTTGGCTGTCGGCTGAAGGGCTTTCAGGAAAGGACTGGATCATGAGGATTCTGACCTAACGAGTGGATTAATCCACAGATGGATTCATAATTGATGGCATTACTGGGAGGGGCTGGAAACAGAGGTGAGGCCTACTTGGAGGAAGTTGCTCACTGGGGCTGTGTCGTGGGGACTCCCTTTTGTCCCAAGCCCCTTCCTCTGTCTTTTGTTTTGCTTCCTGACTGCCATGAGGTGGGCAGCCTCCTTTGCCGTGGCCTCCTATCACCATGGTGCTCTGCCTCACCTCAGGCCCACAGCAGTGGACGTGGCCGACCATGAGGAAACCTCTGAAAGTATAATCCAAGAGAAGACTTTCCTCCTTCAACTTGCTTCTCTCAGCAACATAAAGGCTGCCTAACACACCGTGTGATCCAGCAATTGCACTGCTGGGTATGCACCCGAAAGAATTGGAAGCAGATGGCCAGATACTTGTACACCCAAGTCATAGAACCATCATTACTCACAGTAGCCAAAAGGAGGAAGCAACTCAAGTGCCTGTCGGTGGGTGAATGAATGAACAAGATGTGATATATACATGCAGTGGAATATCATCCAGCAATGGGAAGGAAGAATGGCCTGACACACGCTGCATGATGGATGAACTGTAGTGACATTAGGCTGATTGAAATAGGCCAGTCAAAACAGGACAAATACTGCACGATTCCACCTACATGAAGCATATAGAGGAGGTGAATTCATAGAAACAGAAATTAGAACAGTGATCTCAAGGGGCTGGGGAAAGAAAAGGTGGGAAGTTATTGTTTGAGGCTTAGAGTTTCAGGGGGTGCTATAGTTTGGACATGAAGTGTCCCCCAAAGGCTCATGTTGTCAGCTGGGCCCAGTAGCTCAAGCCTGTAATCCCAGCAGCTCATGAGGCAGAGGCAGGAGAACTGCAAATTCAAAGCCAAAGGCAGCCTGCATGACTTAGTGAGACCCTGTCTCAAGATAAAACATATTTTAAAAATACGGGCTTGGGGGAGGCGGAGGCAGGAGGATTGCAAGTTCGAGACCAGAGGCAGTCTGTGTAACCTAGCGAGACCCTGTCTCAAAAAGTAAAAAAGTTGGCTGGGGGTGCAGCTCAGTGGTCCAGCACTTGCAAAGCATGAAAGCGCGAGGCCCAGGGTTCAACCACCAGTGCTGCCAAAAACAACAACAACAACACACACACACACACACACACATATATATGCATACACATACACATACATATACATATGCATATATATGTGCATATATATACATATGCATATATATATATATATACACACATATGTATATATATATATATATATGTATATATATGCTTGGGGTGCAACTGAGTGGTAGAGCACTTGCAAAGTATGTGTGAGGCCCTGGTTTCAACACCCAAGTACCATAAAAAAAAAAAGCTTGGTTGTCAGTCTGTGGTGCTATTGGGAGTGGTGGAGCCTTTAGGAAATAGAGCCAAGGGAGAGGACATTACATCACTGGGGGCATGCCCTTGAAAGAGATATTGAGACCCAGCCCCTTTCTCTTTTTCTCTGTGCTTCTTGGGTGCCAGGAGGTGAACAGCTTTGTTCTGCCAGGCATTCCCCCCATGACGCGCTGCCTAACCACAGGCCCAAAAGCGACAGAGCCAACTGACTGTGGACTGAAACCAATAGCCCAAATAGCGCTAAATCTTTCCTCCCTATAAGTTCTATTTCTTGGATTTGTTGTCACAACAGAAAACTGACTAATGCAGCTGGAAAAGATGAAAATATTCTGGAGCAAGATGGTGGCGATGGCTGCACAACAACTTGAAGGTGCTGATGCCACTGAACCGTGCACTTAAAATGGTTAAAATGATCGATTTTATGGTATGCGTAATTTACTGTAATAAAAAGCTTTCCAACAAAACTAATAAAAATGCTAGCCTGGTATAAGGAGCCCTCAGTAACTGTTAATGGAGTTGACTATCAGCTCACAAATATCGGGGGCCTCTCTCTGCAGGTTTGTACACTCCCACTCTGCTTCTCTTAGTCACCTCCTGTGATCTGTGCAGAAGCTGTAAAGCCTGCCTTGGTGCCCCTGCCTTTCCCCAGCCTCTCTGATGGCAAAAGTACCTGCAGAGCAGGCACCAACCAGCACAAGTCCCCATGGGGAACCAGAACATAAGTCGCCCTGCTGACCTCATGGCTCAGATTTTCCAGCAGTCTGGTATTTAGAGCTGCAGAACTCTTGGCACATCTGGATTCCATCCAGACCTCTGCACTGACAGACCACCAAGCATGAGTTCTAGAAGCATAGGGCCAAGAGCCTAGGAAGACCCCTCATTAGAAGGCCTTCCTGAGAAAGTTCTAGGCTGCCAGGAGAACTTACTGCTTAGTCCAGCCACAATCGAGTGAGAGGCAGATAGACCCTGTGACACCCCCACCCTTAGAGCAGTTATTCAAGTAAGCTTGCAATTATAAAACCTTTCTCTGCCTTTGAGATGTGAAGCTACCACCCCACACTGTCTCCTAAGGGCCTGAGAACCAACTCTTTCTAATGCCAGCATTCAGGGAGATCCTTTCCTCTCCCTCCCAATCTCTTTGCTCCAAGCAGCACCAAAGAGAAGAAATCCCTTTCTCCTCCAGATCAACCAATCCAAGTGGCCCAGTCCCAAGGACCAAACCCCTTAACACCTTCAAAGACATTCCCTGCCAGGCACGGTGGCGGTGGCGCACGCCTGTAATCCCAGAGGCTTGGGAGGCGGAGGCAGGAGGATCGCAAGTTCGAGACCAGAGGCAGTCTGCACAACTTAGTGAGACCCTGTCTCAAAAAAAAATGGGAAAAAAAAAAAGTGCTGGGGGCGCAGCTCAGTGGTCCAGCACTTACAGAGCATGCAAGGGTGAGGCCCTGGGTTCAACCCCAGTACCGAAAAAACAAAAAAATGGGTTGAGGGTGCAGCTCAGTGGTCCAGCAATTGCAGAGCATGCAAGGGTGAGGCCCTGGGTTCAACCCCCAGTACCAAAAAAAAAAGAAAAAGAAAAAAAAAAAGACATTTCCTTAGCACAATCCACCTTGAAACTTTTTCTAGCCTTTTATTTTAGAGAAGTGGAGCTCAGTTCCAGCTGTACTCTCTTTCCTACTGCAATAGCATTCTTGAATAGAACCTGTTATTAGCACTTTCACTAGTGCCTAGTTTTGCTTAACTTGAACATAAAACCTAACCTCTCCTGGCTGATGGTTAACTGCTACTTTACTGTTGTTGTTGTATTTGCCACAGAAGCTGATTTCTGGGGGCGTGTGATCTCTTTTGCTTTTCTCCCTCTCCAGCAACCCTGTCTCCATTAATATCCCTCTTATTGCACCAATTCCAGGAACATTGTTCCCAAGAAATAGAAGCAGAGGGGTAATTCAGTAATTATCCTTAACCTGTCCAGAGTTACCAGCATAAACTTTTTTTAGTTCTAGAGCTACACATTTCCTGAGCTAAACAGAAGCAGAGAAAGCAGATCCCCAATGTTTCATCATAAGTTAGCAGGGACCTGTTACTCCTGACTACACTTGTCCCCCATTATCTGATGGAAATATATTCCAAGACACCTAGTGGATTCTTAAGGCAGAGGATGGTACCAAGCCTTATATATACTCTGGTATTTTCTGTAGATACATACCTCTTATAAAGTTTAGAAACTAGACACAGCCAGGCATGGTAGCTCATGCCTTTAATCCCAGCGACTTGGGAAGTAGAGATCACAGGTTCAAGGCCTGAGGCAGCTCATGTGATTTAGCGAGACCTTGTCTCAAGATAAAAATATAAAAATTAATAATGGGCTGGGATTCAGCCCAGTGGTAGAGCACTTGGAAAGTATGTGTGAGGCCCTGAGTTCAACCCTCAAGTACCATATACACACATACACACACACATACAAAAAGTAAGAGTTTAACAACAATAATAAAATAGGTCAATTATAATAATATACTATAATGAAATTCCCAGCATCACTCAGTACTCCTGCACTAGGGAACATTATCAAGAAAAATGTGGATTACTTGAAAACAAGCTCTGTGATATCATGACAATCAATCTAATAACTAAGATAGTTAGTAGCGTATACAGTGTGGATATGCTGAGCAAACAGATGCTTCACGTCCTAGGTGGGTCAGAGCCAGACGGCACAAAATTTCATCCCAATACTCAGAACGATATACAATTTAAAACTTATGAATTAGCCAGATGCCATGGTAGGAGACTGTAATTCCAGTAACTTGTGAGATTGTGGCAGGAGAACTGGGAGTTCAAGGCTAGGGGCAGACTGTACAGCTTAGTGAGAACCTGCCTCAAAATAAAAAAAATTTTTAAAGAGCTGGAGTGTGGCTCAGTGGTAAAGCACTTGACTACCCTGTGCAAGACCCTGGTTCAACCCTTCAGTACTAGCGAGGGAAAGACTTATAATTGTTTATTTCTGTGATTTTCCATTTAATATTTTTGGACCACGATTGACTCCTGGGGGTAGAGCTACTCTCTGTGAATTATAAATGTTGACATTTCCCAAGTCCAGCTTCCAATGGCATTTGCAGCTGATCACCTAGAGAAAGTTAACACAGTTCTTTGCAGATGCCACAACTTATACAGATTTCTGTGCGACAACTAATTAGGTAGCTTAAGCAGCTGGGAGTGTGCTGCTCTGGATTATTCCTTGCCATAGGGTAATGACATTGCATTTACCAAACCACTCTCCCTGCCTTTTCCCCTCCCAAATGCTATTTTCTCCTGAGAAGGCTCAGCTGGTATAGACGCTTCCTAATCCTCTTGTCCCTCCACCAGATGGCAGGGCAGTGCTGTCTAGCAAATCCTCTGCCCTGTCTGAGCCTCACTGTCCACATCCTTAGTGAAATGACATAACTTCCTGCTTAAACATTAGTTTGGACTCTTTGAGGAGCAGACAGGCTCAGATTCAGGTGGGCGCCTCCTCCAAGGGGAATGGGATGTTTCCTGAGGTACAGTTAGGGGGGCACCAGTGTGAAGGGGGATTAGGCAAAGCAGGGAGGGATCCTGGGCAGAGAAAGAAGTCCTGAGCAGGCATCCTGGGTCTGAACTTGCGGCAGAGAGGTGACAAACCCTATCCCACACCCTTCCTAACCCTGCCCTGGTCACTTTGTTTCCTGAAGCCCACTGGGCAGCCAAAGCCAGTCCCAACAAGGAGCCTGTGCCACGCCACCCTGGACAGACGCAGCAGAAAACGAGGCCAGGACAGGGCGCAGATTCTGATGTGTGGGAAGATGCAGGCGTAACTATGGACCACGCTGATGAGTCCTAACAACGCCTTGGTCTTTCTAATGTGTTATGAGTTTTCAAAGCACTTTCCCAGGCGAGTGCTCCCTGACTGTCAGCACTGTCACTGAGGCCAAGCACAGTGACATGCCTCTGCCAGAAGCTCCCAGGTTTCCTCCTCTCAGAGGAATTGGGCGGGGCAGGGTCCCCCTGTTCATCGGAGGTCCGAACATCAGCTGCGCAGCGCTTCCCCTTAAGGTTCTGAGCCCCTATAGAACCCCCTGCTAAGTCCCTGTTCTAGCAACTTGACTCCTTCCTTTTGTGCTCACAGCCCTAAAGGTGGTGGCTTCTTCCTGGAGGTGTCAATCCCTGGTTCCTAGGTTTCTCAGGTTTTCTTCTCTTGGCTGCCCAACACCTGTGTAAACAATTCCCTGTACTAAATATCCTATTTGAGAACAGCAAAGCACCAGCTGCCCAGCTAGTTAAGCAGGGACGGGACTAGCAGATGCCAGGCTCCTGCCTCCTAAGCTGCTGTCTTCCCAGCACACCGGGCTCTAGGGGAGAGGCTGTGGGATCTGCCTTGGCCTCCTCACCAGCCTGCATGGCACTGAGAGGCTCTGGGAGCTTGGAGGTTAGGAGTGGGGCTGGGAGTCAACAGGCCTCATCTAATCTCTCCATCCCTCACTTAACAGCTGTGTGACCATGGCAAGTGATTTAACCTGTCTGGGCCTTGGTGCTTCATCTGTAAAATGCAAGTCCTGGTTGTACCTGCATTTCAAGGTTGCTGTAAGGATGAAACGAGATTGTGTATGTGAATTAAGGGCTTCCCCCAATACTTTGTAAATGGTAGAATCTAAAGCCAGAGAGAACATTTAGGAGATAGCCACAAAAACAGATAATTCATTTTAAAAATAGTTAAAAGACTTGACTAGACATTTCTCTAAAGAGGATATACAAGTGGCAATGAACACACGGCGATGTCCAACATCACTAATCATGAGGGAAATGCAAGTCAAAAGCTACAATGAAATACTGCTTCATACATGTTAAGATGGGCTGGGATTTAGCTCAGTTGGTAGAGCGCTGCTCTGCAGTCTCTGAGGTCCCAAGTTCGATTCCCAGAGCCACAAAATGGGAGAAGGACCTGGCAACCCACTCCCAAGGCAATCCCAAAACAGTCAGCCATTGATAACCCTATGAGGGTCTCTATGCATCGGACTTGACTCGATGGCACCTAACAACAACAACAACAACAACATGTTAAGATGGCTACCATCAATAATAAAAACAAAGAGAGGCTAGGGTCCAGCTTAGTGATGGGGCGTTTGTCTAGCATGTGTGAGGTCCTGGCCTCAATCCCACTGCCATATATATATATATATATATATATATATATATATATATATATATTATGGAAAAAGAAGAAGAAAGAGAAAAATAACTAAAACAAAGGTGTGAGAAATTGGACTCCTTGCATGTCACTGGTAGGATTGTAAAATGGTGCAGCCACTATGGAAACTGTGGAATTCCTTGAAAAACTAAACATAGATATGGTGTAGCAATCCTAGTTCTGGGGTATTTTTCCAAAATAGAATAGAAAACAGGATGTAGAAGATATATTTGCAGGCCCATGTTCATTTTGGCATTATTCACAATAGCCAAAAGGAGAGAGCAGCTCAGGAGTCCATCAACAGATAAATGGATGGAAAACATGGTATATATACACAATGGAATATTACTCAGCCTTAAAAATTAAGGAAATCCTGTCACATGCTACAACATGGATGAACCCTGAGGGTATTATGCTAAGCAAAATAATCCAGTCACAGAATAACAAACACTGCAGGACCCCATGAAGGGTATAAAACAGTCAAACTCACAGAAGCAGAACTCTCTTCCCCATTCCCTTCCCCAAAGGAAAGCCTAGACTGGCCATTCTTACAGGAATAGGGAATAGAGGAACTTTCCCTTTCCTTCTATCAAGTTTCTTCTAGTTTATGGCTTATTTATTCAGTAAATGTTTGAGTATATACAATGTGCCAAGGCCTGTCGTAGGCTCTAGAAACACAACAGTAGACAAGAAAGCCAGAACCCTGCCTTCAAGTTATTTACTTTCTAGTAAACAAAGCTTGAAGCTTTACCACTTTGGCATCTGATCTCATCAGATCTCTTAAGCTAAGCAGGGTTGGGCATGATTAGTACTTGGATGGGAGACCGCCTGGGAACACCAGAAGCTATAGGCTTGGGAGAAGGACCCAGCAACCCGCTCCCAAAAAAACAATCAGCCATCGAAAACCCTACGAATAGCAGAGAAGCAATGACAATAGTCTCATGTATGTAGGGTCTCTATGAGTCGGATACTAACTCGAAGGCACCTAACAACAAACAAACAAAATAACTTGAGAAGTTATAGATGGTATGACAAGAATACATAGAGAGATCTGTCAGAATCAAGAGGATGCCCTATAATGTTCTCTCTGAAGAGAAGGATGCTCCCCTTGAAGCTTAAGAAGAATCAAGCCAGGAAGGATAGCACTCCAGGAAGAAGCAGCAATATGTGCAAAGGTCCAGGGGCAGAAAACAGCACACCATTTCTCAGGAAGAGTGAGTGGGAAGAGGAGCAGATTGGAGAGAAATTGGAGATGTAGACATACCTGGATTGTGTGGGGCTTCCTGGGCTATAGTTAGATCAAAGGAAAATGTAGATTAATATCACAATAGATTGTCCTGTGAGAAATTTTCAGCCATGAGTAACTCAATGAAGGATAGTATATAAGGCTATTCTCAGATTTTCACTCCAAGTCTGTAACTTGCCACTTGTGTGGCTCTAATCCAGGGGCTCTCAAATGTGAGCATGCATTTGGATCACCTGGAATCTTATACAGCAGCCTCCTGGGCTCCACCCTGGAGTGTGATTCAGTGGATCCAGGTAGGGCCCAGAATTTGCATACCTGACCTTGTCTGGGAGAGTTCCACACAATGCTGATGCTGCCGGGCCTCAGACCACACTTTGAGAATGGTGAAAACAAACCAGTGATTCCCTCTGACGCTTTTTCTTCTTCTGTAAAAGTGACCTTCTGTCCTGGTCGGTGGGATCATCAAAGGAGATAAAGTATGGGAAAGCCCTTTATGAAGAGCAGAAAAGACAAACACATGGAATTACTATCCTTCTGATGTTTGCTAAGTACCCCGCCCACATGTTTCCTTCACAATTTATAAGGAATGTTTGCAGCTAACACTGGCAACTGATTGCTTAGATAATGGCTATTTTACCTCCTTTATCCTAGATTTGTCTAACTCTCCAAACATGTAAGCAATCAATGAACACCGTGCTTGCAGGGTGGATAGCTAACTTGCCCTGCCTGGAAAAAACCTCACATTCACCTCCATTGCTCCCTCCACCAATAGACGCTTGATGCTGCTCAAGTGCCTGTGGTTATTTCTGTCAACCATCATCTCCTCCCACTCCTCCCAAAGAAAGCTCTCCTGTGAGTCATCTGGGAGACCCAGAGGCATCTGATAGTTATTCAGCTGGTATCTGGCCATTGAAGGGAAGGAGGAGTACTAATGTCTCCTTGGGCTCACTTTGGAAAAAAAAAAAATCTGTAGATTCATAGACTCCTAGAAACTCAGAATCTGGAATATGTGTGTATGATAAACATTTGATGTGTATATGTTTATTTGTATGCATTCACAGATTCAATGAATATTTGTGGAATGTTATGTACCAGGCATTGTTTTAGGCTCTGAAGATACAGCAGCTTACAAAACAACTGCGTACCCCTTACATGGAGTTTATATACATGTCATAGTCACTCATGGAGCATACAGCAATTCCCGCCTTATCACTGTCTGCCGTTTCAGTTACCTACAGTCAACTACAGTCCAAAAAGATTAAAAGGAAAATTCCAGAAATAAACAATCCATAAGTTTTGAATTGCATGCTGCCCTGAGTAGCATGATGAAATCTCTGACTGGCACCATATGAATCACTCTTTTGTCCAGAGTGTCTGTGTAGTATACACTACCCACCCATTAATCATGTAGTAGCTGAATGGGTTATCTGACTAAAAAAAAGTACTATCTATAAGGGCTTGGTACTATCCTCATTTTCAGACAGCCACTGTGAGTCTTGAATGTATTCCTCATGGATAAGGGGACATCCACTGTATACTGAATGTGCACATGAGTTATAAAATGTACAGTCTGGCAGGGAAGGTAGCCACATAATCAAGCAGATGAAATGAAGTATAAGGGGAGTTGTGATGGAGGTAAATATAGGGTGGGATATCATGAAGAACAAAGGAAAAAGAGAGTCCCAAATAGGCATGGTAATAAGTAGATATTTAATAACAGGTAGTGTTTTCCAAGTTCACTAAAAGAAGACTGTTATGAGTTGAGTTAACCTTTAAAAATTCATATGTTGAGATGTCCTAACATATGACCCATTTCTTTCTTTTGGTATGAGAAAGCCTATCATATGATTGTCCCATCACTGTATGTTAGAAACACGTAACTTGTGGTCTGGGTTCACAGATTCACAACTTGAGAGAAATTTTGCCTCAGGAAGAATCATCCTTGGTGATTGTTTGGATACTTGATTCACATGAGATTTAGATGAAATTTTGGACTCAGAATTGACACTGTAAAGAGTTAGGACTCTGGGGGCTGTTGGAACTATATTTTGCATGTAAGAATGACATACATTTTGAGTGTTATAGTTTAAATAGTGGTTCCCAATAAATTGTGTGTTGAACTCCAACCCCAGGACCTCAGAATATGACTGAATTTGGAGACAGGGTTTTTAAAGAAGTAACTATGTAAGAGGCCATTAGGGTGGGCCCTGATCTGGCTTGACTGATGCCCTTATAAAAAGAGGACATTAGGACTCAGACACACAGAAAAGTCCATGTAAAGCCATAGATGACGTCTTCTGCAAGCCACAGAGGCCTCAGAGGAAAGCTACCCTGCCAACTCCTCAGTCTTGACTCCTCGCCTCTAGAATTGTGAGAAAGTTCATTTTGGTTGCTTAAGCCATCTATTCGGTGGCACTTTTTATGACAGTCATAGTAAACTTGTACAGAGGCCTTCTATGAAGAGCAAGCAGCATGATGTACGTTGAAAAAATGAGAACCTGCAAGTTCTTCTACAGACTTGGAGTGTAGGGCCCAAGGGACGGCCAGGAGGCTGGAAAGGTGGCCAGGGGCTTGGCAATGGAGGGCCTCCAATGATGAGGATTTCAGACTTAATCCTGTATTCAAGGTATTGAGGGGGTGAAAGTTGAAGTCAGAGAGTTACATGACAGTGCTGTGCTATGGAGAGATCATTCTAGAACAGCATGGTGCAGCTAAAAACTGTAGCACAACAGGTAAAGAGAGGAAGATCATGCTAGTAATATATTTTAAGTCTATTAGACAAAAATCCCCCAAGTATCTGTCAGCTTGTCATGCTGTGGGGCTTGTGTATTGCTGTGATGCTGGAAGCTATGCCACTGGTACTTCCGATACCAGCAGGGCTATCTACAGTGGACAGGTTTCAGCTGAGCTTCCAGACTAAAACAGACTAAGGAAAAGGACCTGGCAGCCCATTCCCAAAATTTGCCACTAGAAACCCTATGAATAGCAGAGACGCACTGCCAAATATAGTGTAGGAAAAGGAATCCCCCAAGGCTGGAGGGCATTCAAAGAATGACTGGGGAAGAGTTGCCTCTTCAAAGTGGAGTTGACCTTAATTATAAGAATGAGGAAAAGCCCCTGGGACCTTCTTCTGCTGATGTGGCATGACTCAAAATGAGAAGAAACACAATGTCTGCAACATCGGGCTCAAACATTAAAATATCATGTGCATGGCACACGTTGGGTAGTGCTTTGTTCTCTTCTACATAGGACCCAACTTGACAGCATGCAACAACAAGCATAAAAACGGTGCAGCCTGGAACTAAGGCAGGATAGCTAAGATGGAGAGATAGGGTCCCATAGAGATGCTGAGAATACAAAATTAACTGAGATCCATGTTGGATGAGGGGCAGGAAAATGCCAACGGAAGGGGAAGAAGCTAGAGGAGGAAGTTCGAGGGGGAAACCACTTCTGTTCTGGAGTTTGAGATGCATGTGGCTAAAGCACCGGAATGTGCTCTAAGTAGACACAGAAAATTGATGACCAGCCTGCATAGAAGGTAACTGAGCCTAAGGGAGTGGGTGAGGTTATCTGGAATGAGACAAGGACAGGTGAGCAGGCCATGTGGCTTTTAACATGCTGGAAGAGAGGAATCCCTGAAGAAGACCTAGAGGTGAGTTCAAAGAGGATGAAGGCATACAGCGCAGGTCTTCCTCTATTGCTCTGTGAAGCCAAAGGCAGAGAAAATTCCAGACAGGAAAGAGCAGCCTATAGTGGAAAATGCTTCAGACAGGTCAACACGAGGTCTTAGAACTTCAGGTTCACAAAAGTGAATTGAACCTTTATCATCAAATAAATGGAGAGCCTTGGGAGGTAAGATTGAGCTCCATCTCCAAAGAGCCATCACATACCACTTTGTTGTTGCTGTCATTAGGTGCTATCGAGTTGGGTCCAACTCATAGCAGAGCCTCATAAGGTTTTTAATGGCTGATTTTTTCGGGAGTAGATTGCCACATCATTTTCCTGACACTAGCTTATGCCTCTGCAATTTTGACTTCTATTTGTACCAGGAATCTCCATCTTCCCAGTTCCCACATCAGTGAGTAAAGGGAAGGAAAGCAGTGGGGTAACACATTAGGAGACACTAGGAGAAAACTGTTGCTCGGTCTCAGACACTTCAAGGAGCTGTTGTAAGAGGTGGTGTAGGGAAAAGCAGATTGAAAGAAGTACCTGCAGACTGCGAAGTCTCCTCAGGCAGAGAAAACTGGAAAACCTCAGCAACCCCCCAGCAACACTGTGAGCTTCAGCAGAAGGCACGCTCCCTCACACACGTCACAAGCAGGAGCAGAGTAAGCACTATGCTGGGATTGAGAGACACTGCCAGGACCCAAGTCTCATAAGAGAGGTAGATAATAAGAACAACTAACAGGGCTTGTAATCTGGGTTTGGGATTACGCCTGTAATCCCAGCAACTCGGGAGGCAGAAGCAGGAGGATCACAAGTTGGAGACCAGAGGGACTCTGCATAATTTAGTGAGACCTTGTCTCAAAATAAGAAAGTTTAAAAATGGGCTGGAGGTACTGCTCAGCGGTACAGCACTTGCAAAGCATGCAAGTGTGATGCTCTGAGTTCAAAACCCCAGTACCAAAAAAAAAAAAAAAAAAAAAAAAAAGTAGACAAATAAACCAAGTACAGTCATCCTTCCTTACCCAGGGGTTCCACATCACCAGAATCAACCAACTGTGACCAAAAGATATTCGGAAGTAAAAATGCACTTGTATTGAATACATTTAGGCTTTTTTCTTGTCATTATTTCCTAAACAATGTAGTGTAACAACTATTTACATAGCATTTACACTGTATCAGGTGTAAGTACCCTCAAGGTGATTTAAAGTACAGGAGGATGTGCGTAGGCTATTTGCAAATACTGTGCCATTTTATGTAAGGGTCTTGAGCTTTCAAAGATTGTGGTATCTGCAAGGGGTCCTAGAACCAATCCATCATGGATTCCAAAGGACAATGTACACACCACACACACACACACACACACACACACACACACACACACACACACTCCTTGTTGGTTCTTTTTCTATGAAGAACTCTAATACAGTTGCAAATAGCAGAACCTCAAGTGGAAGCAGCTCAGTAACAACAGGGAAGAGGCTCAGATAACCAAACCATATGAAATAGTGGGATGAAACCGGCCTCAAGGGCAGCTGGAACAGCAGGACTCTTTCTCCATCTTTATCTCTGCTTTTCTGGGTGAGCTGGCTTCTCCCTTTCCATTTGTGGTTAAGCCTCTTTACATAAGAGTTGAAATCGTCATCATCTCTGAGCTCATAACCACACAGCTGCTGGGCCAGAGAGGAAGTCTTCTATAGGTGTGGTTTGAAAAATCTGGGAGGAATTTGAGGTGAGAGACTTATCATAAGCAGGGGGCTTACACAGTTAAAGAGATGATGAGCCCTGAGATCTGTGGTCAGTAAGCCAGAGACCTAGGAGAGCTGCTGGTGTAAGTTCTAGTCTGAGACAGCAAAAGACCAATATCCCGGCTCAAGCAGTGCAGCAGGAGGAGCAATCCCTTACTCAGCCTTTTTGTTCCATTGAGTCCTTCAACTCCCTGGCTGAGACCCATCCCCGTTAGGGAGGGTAGTCAGCTTCACTCAGGCCACAGATTCAAATGTTTTTCTCAGCCAAAAACACCTTCACAGACTGTTGGTCAGCTTTCCACTGCTGTGACAAAATACCTGAGATAAATCAACTTATAAAGAGGAAATATTTGCTTTGGCTTACAGTTTCAGTCCATGGCCACTTGACCTCATTGCTTTGGAACTGGGGCAGCATAGTACATCCTGACAGGAGTGCCTGGCAGAGTGAGACTGTTCACCTCATGACAGCTAAGCAGCAAAAAGAAAGCAAGGGTCAGGGTCTCAATATCCCCTTCAAGGACATGCCACCAATGACCTTTCTCCCACTAGACCCCACCTCTTAAAGGCTCCACCACCTCCCAATAGTGCCATAGGCTGGTGATCAAGCCTTTAACATGTGAGCCTTTGGGGGGCACGTCAGATACAAATTATATCTTAGATGGACCCAAAATAATGTTTGGTCAAATATCTGGGCTCCCCATGGCTTAGTCAAGTTGATGAGAATGTCCTAATCATGATGATGTAACTGAATCACACAGAGAAGGAATCATATCACATTTTACTCCTGGAGTGGAGGCCACACTAAGCAAAGCAAAGACCCCTCAGTGGCAAGCTTGGAGGTATGCTGCTCTACCAGTAGGGGAAGGGACTAAGGTTAAGAGAACTAAGGACTAAGCTGAAGAGCTAACCTCAGGGGCAAAGATTGCTGGCATGTTTTTCTCATTCAGAATCCTCTCTGCTTTCTAAGACTCCTAGTGTCAAGTGGGTTTCAGGGGACTATCTATGTAGTCACTGGAATGAGCTAAGCTGCTATGACAAAGAAACCTAAAGATACGTGTTGGCCCAAACACGAAAAGAGCTTATTTCCCACTCATGTAACAGACTGCAGCCTGTGTTTTCAGTTGATGGGTAGCTCTGTCCTATATGGTGATTCAGGGACCCAGGCTCCACTTGTGGCTCTGCCATAGAGCCTGATTATCATCTACATCTTGCCAGCAACAGGGAAGAGAGAATCCTTAGACACCTTGGTGCAGAGTGACACACCTCACTTTAGTCACATTTCACTGGTGAGAACTAATCACATGCAAAAGAGGCTGGGAGGTATAGACTGGTCTTGCACCTTACTATAACTCCAGACACTATCAAAGGAGAATATTATTTGAGTGGGCAGAAAAGCTTCACCTCTGAGAGAACTAAAGATCAGGCACTTGGGTGGTTGGATTCTAACTTTATATCATATTCAGGTTTTCTTTTGTTTGTTTGTTGTTTGTTTTTGGGTTTTGTTGTTGTTGTTGTTGTTGTTGTTGTTTGCAGTACTAGGGGTTGAACCCAGGGCCTCGCACTTGCATGCTTTGCAAGTGCTGGACCACTGAGCTGCACCCCCAGGCCATTTTTTTACTTTTTGAGACAGGGTCTCGCTAAGTTATGCTGCCTCTGGTCTCGAACTTGCAATCCTCCTGCCTTTGCCTTCCGAGTCGCTGGGATTACAGGAGTGCGCCACCGCACCCAGCTTCATATTCAGTTTTTGAGTCCTTGCCACTATTCACACCTTAGACTGGATAATTCTTTGTTGGAGGGAGCGGAGGTCGTCCTGTACATTACAGGACATTTAGCAACATCCCTGTCCTCTCCCCACCTGGTACCTATAGAACCCCCAGCCCCAGTAATTGGTAGGTGCCCTCAAGTTAGGTCTGACTTACAGCAACCTTATATACAACAGAATAAAATAACCCCCGATATTGTACTATGCCCAGCACTATGTCAGTGCTTCTTGGCTCTTCATAGGGTTTTCAATGGCTGGTTGTTTTGGGATCGTTTCAAGAATGCACTGCCAGGTCCTTCTCCCATTTTTTGTCGTGCTGGTGATCGAACCCAGGTACTCAGAGCACCCAGAAGCAAGCACTCTACCAACTGAGCTAAACCCCAGCACAGCCCCAATAAAGATCATAAAAAATGTCTCCAAACCTTGGGAAATGTCCCTTGGACACAAAATCACCTCCCAACTGTGAAGTGTTATTCTGGATGACAAGAGAAATGGTCAGAATCTTCTGTCAACCAGATATGGAATGTAATGAAGTTACACCATTTCTCTTTGTCACTGGCAAAGCTCTGGATATTGCTGTGGGATTTTGCTCACAAGATTACTGATAGAATTAGCTGAGTGCCGACTTGAAGTTCCAGAGAGAACTGAGTGATACCACCTTGAGCTCCCAGACTTGCTATGCTCAGAATAGGAGAATGATACTCAGGAGATCCTGCAGGTCTCATCACAGCCAGAGAAGTGTGCAAAAAAAAATGCTTAGCTACATTTTTTCACTTCACTCTGTACAAAACTCTTTGTAAAACCAGACTATAAGCCAGGCATGGTGGCACGTACCTGTAATCCCAGCACTCAGAAAGTAGAAATGGGAGGATTATGAGTTCTAGGTCAGCCTGGACTTACATAGACAGACCTGTCTCAAAAAACTACTACTACTACTACTACTACTACTACTAATAATAATAATAATAATAATATCACATTTTCTCTCATAGGCAGAATCTACATTTAAATATATATGTATTATTTATATATGTCATATATACATATATATATATATATATATATATATATATATATATATATATATGCTATACACACACATACACATGCTATCCAAGAAGAAGGGAGACTGTGATGAGGAAAGGGATCAGTGGGATGGGGAAGGAGAGAGATGAGAGGGTATGAGGGGTAAACATGAGCAAGGTATAATAATATGCACTTATGGAAATGGCATAATGAAACACATTAATTTGTACACAAACAAAAAACACTAAAACCAGAAAAAATGAAAAGATTCCCCCCCCATAAACCAGACTATATTTCCCAGTCTCCTTTGCAGTTTAGGGTGACCATGTGACTACTGGGCTGGGATTTAGCTCAGTTGGTAGAGCGCCACTCTGCAGTCTCTGAGGTCCGGAGTTCGATTCCCAGCACTGCAAAAATGGGAGAAGGACGTGGCAACCCACTCCCAAGGCAATCCTGAAACAGTCAGCCATTGAAAACCCTATGAGGGTCACTATGAGTCAGACTCAACTTGAGGGCACCTAACGACAACATGTGACTACTAGTAGCCAATGGCATGTGACCTAAAGTGATTGATATATGCCACTCTCCACCAAGGCTTCTGAGAATTCTTTTTCCCCTTTGGCTGGCTGGCAAGAAGCCTTGGCTTTTTACCATTCTGGCTTGCCTGGAAAGCACAGACTTTCTGAGTTACTTGATGCAGATTCCCTGAAATTTCTGTGAGAAACAAGTTTTTGTTGTTGTTGTTGTTGTTTTGTTTGTTTGTTTTTGCGGTACTGGGGGTTGAAGCCAGGGCCTCATGATTGCATGCTCTGCAAGTACTGGACCACAAGCTGCATGCCAGCACCCCCGCTTTTTTTTTTTTTTACTTTTTTGAGACAGGGTCTCACCAAATTACGCAGACTGCCTCTGGTCTCGAACATGCTATCCTCCTGCCTCCACCTCCCAAGCCGCTGGGATTACAGGCGTGTGCCACCGCACCCGGCTCAAGTTGTTTTTTTTTTTTTAAATATAATTTGCCTAACACAAGACAACAAAAGCATTGAACATGGTGGAATAGACTCCTGGGAAGGATATTTGTTTTCAGGAAAGGGTGAGGATTCCTTGCAGGCCAGTGAAATCAGAAGTCCTAACATCTAGCAAAGCTTTGTTGTTGTTAGGTGCCGTCAAGTTGGTGTCCGACTCATAGTGACCCTATGTACAACAGGTGAAACACTATTTTCAGTGCTTCTCTGCTATTCATAGGGTTTTAAGTGGTGAGTTGGCTTTTGGGAGTGGGTTCCTGGGTCCTTCTCCCAAGCAAAGCTTTAGGATGCCAATAGTCGGCTTTCTCTCCTAGAAACCTAACAGCATTGTCTTGATTACCTGGGAAACAGGTCTTCTGGCTGTAGTTTATGGGGGTTCCTCATAATCCATCAAAATCTTTGGGAGAAGCCTCAGATGTGGGGTTGTAGTCCCAGTGCCTGAGGTTGCCAGTATAAGGTATTAGTTTCCTGATCCACTAAGAATATGCAAGGCTCTCGAAATTAAGGAAAGGTGGTTACATAAGTCTTTCTCATCTGAAAGTAACTTGATTGAGGTGAAATGCAAGGTCATAATCAAAAAAGCTCAATTTGAGACACTGCTGAGAAAAAGTAATTGAGAAAATTTCTCTGCTGCTAGAGTTGTAAAAACCAACAAGTTTATGTTAGGCTAGGATTCCTGTGCAAATACCTAAGTGTTCCTTCTGATTTGGAGGATTTGGGTCTGAATAAGCATTTGATATCTCACAAATGCATGTACAGCATTCTCTCCAAACAGTCCCCAAAACACTAGGCCTTACGGTTTTTCATCACTTGCTCTTTAATCTGGATGGGCTGGGGTTTAGCTCAGTTGGTAGAGTGCTGCTCTGTGCTCTGTGAGGCCCTGGGTTCAATTCCCAGCACCACAAAAATGGGAGAAGGACCTGGCAGCCCACTCCTGAAACAATCAGCCATTGAAAACCCTATGAATAGCAGAGAAGCACTGACATGGTGCTGAGCATGGCATAGGGTTGGGGAGCATTTTGTTCTGTTGTACATAGGGTTGCTATGAGTCAGACCTAACTCGAGGGCACCTAAGAACATATAGGCTGGAAACAAGGAACAAATAGGATAAGAAATCTTTGTGGTGTTAAGTGAGGGTTTTAACCTCAAGGTAATCCTGTCACCTTCCTGCTTAGAATCTTCCTGTAGCTTTCCATTGCCCACAGGGAATATCTACATACCTCACCAGGCCCTGTGGCCTTTCATGGTCTCCCCTTACTGCCTTGCCTACCCAGGCCTCCTATCACTTCCACCCTGAAGAACCAAGTGCAGAGCCAGGAATGCCCTAGGAAGTATCAGGACCAGGCATTGCTCAAATTTCGCCTCCCTCAACCAGCAAAACTTAGTAACAACATTTTCAGGTTTCAGGATTCAGGTGCCATATCACACTTTCCAGAAAAGCTTCCTCACTTTCACTGTGGCCTCCCCGGAAGAAAAGGCTACTCCTCTCAGCTCACTGATCTGTCTGTATCACTTTCAACCCTTTACAGCACTTCCTTGTACACTTTGCTTAGAGCCCCTCCCAGACTACGAGCTCTGAGGACAGGCTATATGTCTTACTCTTGTTGGGAGCCACAGCGCCTATCACAGGATCTGGAGAATGTCCATTAAATAAATGTTTAGTGAACAAAAAAATAAATGGTAATTGTACTGCACATAGAGATACTGTCATGTGGCTATTCTTTTTTTATTGAGTTATAATACAACATAACAAAATTTACTATCACAATCATCTATAAGTGTTCAGTGGCATAAAGAATATTCACGTGGTTGTGCAATCACCACCACTATCCATCACCAGAACTCGTTCCATCTTGCAAAACTAATATTCTGTACCCATTAAACAGTAACTCCCTGTTCCTGCCTAACCCCAGCCACTGGCAATCACTATTTTACTTTCCCTCTCTGTGAATTTGAGTAAACAGATTTCAAAGGGCAGCTCGAGAAGATAAAATCAAATATTATAATGTCATGTGCAAAGAGCTGGAGACAGAAAATGAAAAGGGAAGAAAATGTTCTGGTTTTCTCAAGCTTAAAGAATTGAAGAAAAACTTCAAGTCACAAGTGGCAATAGCAAAAGATTCTACAGGGAAAATATTAAATGGCACAGCATATATCAAAAGAAAGTGGAAGGAAAACACAGAGTCATTATACCAAAAAGAATTGGCAGATGATCACCCATTTCAAGAGGAAGTAAGGGTATGGAGGGAAGAAGTGGAAGCTGCCCTGAAGGCACTGGTGAAACATTAGGCTCCAGGAATTGATGGAATACCAATAGAGGCGTTTCAACAAACAGATGTAGCACTGGAAGTGCTCACTTGTCTATGCCAAGAGATTTGGTAAACAGTTATCTGGCCAACTGACTGGAAGACATCCATATCAGTGCCTATTCCCAAGAAAGGATGTCCAATTGAATGCAGAAATTATTGAAAGATGTCATTAATATCTCATGCAAGTAAAATTTTGCTAAAGATCATTCAAAGGCAACTGCAGCAGTATACTGACAGGGAACTGCCAAAAAATCAAGCCAGATTCAGAAGAGGGCATGGAACAAGAGACATCCTTGCTGATGTCAGATGGATATTGGCTGAAAGTAGAGAATATCAGAAAGATGTCTATGGTTTTTTTTACTATGCAAAGGCATTTGACTGTGTGAATCACAACAAATTATGGATAACATTGCAAAGAATGACAATAACAGAACACATAATTTTACTTATGAGGAATCTACACATGGACCAGGAGGCAGTCATTCAAACAGAACAAGGAAACACTACTTGGTTTAATGTCAGGAAATGTGTGCATCAGGGTATTATCTTTTCACTGTACCTCTTCAGTCTATATGCAGAGCAAATAATCCACAAAGATGGACTTCATGCAGAAAAATGTGCCATCAGGGTTACAGGAAGACTCATTAACAACTTGTGTTATGCAGATGATACAATTTTGCTTGCTGAAAGTTAAGAGGATTTGAAACATTTACTGATGAAGATCAAAGAACACAGCCCTCAGTATAGATTGCACCTCAACATCAAGAAAACAAAATTCTTTACAACTGAGTCAGTAAGCAACTACATAATAAGTGGAGAAACAGCCACAGAAGCAGTAGTCAAGAGATCAAGGGATGCATTGCATTGGGAAAAGCTGTTACAAAAGACCTCTATAAAGTGTTGAAAAGTAAATACGTCACCTTGAAGATGAAGGTGCACCCGAGTCATGCCATAGTATCTTCAGTTGCAATCATATGCTTATGAAAGCGGGACATTGAATAAAGGAGACAGGAGAAGAACTGATGCTTTTGAATTGTGGTGCTGGAGACAAATACTGAATATAGCATGGACTGCCAAAAGAACCAACAGATCTGTCCTAGCAGAAGTGCAACCAGTGTGCTCCTTGGAAGCAAGGATGATTAGACTGTGTCTTATATATCTTGGACATGTTGTCAGGAGGGACCAATCTCTGGAGAAGAACATCCGGTTTGGGAGAGTGGCATGTCGACAAAAACAAGAAAGATCCTCAACTAGATGGATTGATACAGTGTCTGCAACAATGGGCTTAAACATAAAAAGATCACGTGCATGGCACAGCGTCAGGTAGTATTTTTTGTTCTGTTTTACATATAGTAGCTATGAGTTGAACCTGACTTGACAGCACCTAAAAACAACAGCAGGTATCTCATGTAAGTGGAATCATGTAATATTTGTCTTTTCATGTCTATTTCGCAACAGCATAATGTTCTCATAGTTCATGTCAGAATTTTCCTCCTTTACAAAGATGAATAATACTCCATTGTATAGATAGACTACATTTTGTATATCCATTCATGTGTCAATGGACACATAGGTTGCTTTTATCTTTTGGCTATTATAAATAAACTTGTGTTGTTTTAATCTACCAAGATTGTGGTCATTTGTTTCTTTTTTTCTCTCTCTCTCTCTTTTTTTTTTTTTTTTTTTTTTGGTACTGGGGGTCGAACCCTGGGCTTCGCACCTGCTAGCCAAGCACTCTACCACTGAGCTAAATCTCCAGCCCGATTGTGATTTGTTACAGCAGCAATAGGAAACCAATACAGCAACCCAACAGCAAAATGGATGGAAGGTATGAACAGGTATTTAAGAGAAAAGGAAATAAATGAGCCAGTAGACAGATGAAGAAACAGTCAACATCACCAGTTGTCCTAGTCAGCTTGGACCCCATAACAAAATACCACAAGGTGGGTCATTTAAGCCACAAATTTATTTCCCACTATTCTAGAGGCTGGCAATTGGAGGATAACAAGTCAAGTTCTGGTGAGGACTGTCTTCCTGGCTTATAGACAGCTGCCTCCTTCTTGTGTCCTCATATGGCCTTTCCCTGGTGGAGTGGGGCGCAGTGAGCTCTCTGTGGTCTCTTCCTATAAGAGAACTAATCCTGATGTGAGATCCCTCAAGACTTCATCTAAACTTAACTACTTTCCAAAGGCCCCATCTCCAGCTACCAACACACTGAAGATTAAGGCTTCAACATATGAATATCAAAAGCACACAATTCGGTTTATAGCAACCCACCCGAGATCTCCAAAACTCATGTTCTTATCACATGCAAAATATATTTATTCCATCCCAACAACACCAAAAATATTAACTGATTCTTCCATCAACTCTAAAATCTAAAGTCTAAAGTCAAATTTACATTAGATATGGGTGAGACTTGAGCATGATTCATCCTAAGGCAAAATTCTCTCCAGCTGTGAACTTTTGAAAACAGATAAGTTATGTGCGTACAAAAGATAATGGTGGGAGCCATATAGGATAGACATTTCCATTCCAAAAGGAAGAAGCAGGAAAGGAAGGAAGGGACCTCATACAGGTCCCAAGTAGGCAAAACCTAGTCTGCGATAGACTGAGTTCATTAGTTATGGAGGAAATGCATATTAAGACCCAAATTGGGTCCCATTTTAATTCACCAAGTAATTGGACGAAAACTAATAAGAATGGAATGGAGAAAATTAACAATAGGCCTGGAGAGGGAAAAAGCATTTGGATAGAGGAGGGATTGCTCACACAATACTGGAGGTGAAGGGCCAGTAATTTGGTATAACAACTTTGGAAAACAATCCACTTTAATCCTAAAGATAAACAATTCCATTGCTAGAGCTATTCCAAGTGTACAATAAGAATGTGTAAGAATATTCACAGCAGCACTCTTTGCAATAGCAAAATACAATGAACAAATTGAATGGCCATCAGTGCAAGAGTGGAAGAATATTCCAGGGTCCACGCTACAATGGACCATTATACACAGCTAAAGTGAATGAACTATGATGATGTGCAGCGATAAGGATGATTCTTACCAGTACAAATGTAGTGAAAAAAAGTCACTTCACAAAAAAATCCATACAGCTAGATATTTTTTATAAAGATAAAAACAACCAGAAGCAATAATAGATACCCTTTAGAAATATACAAATACAACTGCCTAAAGGATGTGGAAACTGAGGAAAGGGATGAGAGTGGCCTAAAGCCAGATTGGGGATAATTTGAAAAGTTAAAACCTAGACCATAGGTAATGTGGGTTCATTAGTCTTGTCTTCTAACTTTGTGATATTTGAAATCCTCCATTACAAAAAAGAAATTTTAAAATAATATAAAGAAAAAAGTAAGGAATGGAAAACACCAGACTCAGGCTGCAGATTACTCAAGTAGTGGGAGGCAGGGCCCTGGGATGGAAAGGAACACTAAGATTCCATGTCAGTTAACTATCATCAAGTGTGTTAGCTTTCTGTTATGATAACAAAATACCAGAGATAATCAGCTTATAAAGAGGAAGAGTTTACCTTGACTCACAATTTTGAAGGTTTCAGTTCATGGTCTGTTAGCCCCATTGCTTTTGAGTCTGTGATAAGGCAGCACATCATAGCAGGAACAGAGGAAGCTGCTCATCTCACGGCAGTTAGGAAATAAAACAGCACAACAGCAACAGGCTGGATTCTTCAAGGGTATGCCCCCATAACCTAAGACCTTCCAGCAAGCCCCATTTTTTAAAGGTTCTACCAACTCCTAAGGCTGTCAAATTGGGGGCCACTCATTCAGCACACAAGGCCTTTGGGAGACATTCCAGATCCGGACTAAGCCATTGCAGATCTGCCTTGGCTTTGTTTTGTTTTCGGATGGTGGGTTTATGGGTTCCTGTTACATAACAAACTAAATAACTAGATTAAAGCAAGCCATGCATGAAGAAATAATTACAGAAGTAGAAGGAAAAGCATGAAATCAGCCTGTCTCTAGTTCTCAGTGGCACTAGATAGATGGGTCCTAGGAGTGCTCTGGTTTACCAGGAGAAAGTTCAGGCTTCATGGAGACCTGGATGCTAAGGCTCCTGGCTCTCTCCTCCTTGAAGGATATGTCTCTCCTCAGTAGCTCTGACAGAATATTCTCTGGCAAAGGCCTGAGGAGGTATCTCAGACTTCCTGTTTCCCCCGTAGGAGCTGCACCACATGCTTGGAATGTCACACCAGTGGCTTGCTTATACTGGTTCAATTTTCAGACTAACGTATAGGGGTTTACATTTGTCCCTGGAATATGCCATCATTTAGAGACTGAAGGATTTTACCTGGTTTTTACAAAAAAAAAAAAGTCACCAGGTATCAGAAAGGCTACTGAGAGAGAAGTGGGCTAATTCGGGCACTGTTCCATGGAATGGAAAGTGAGCCTATCAAAGAAAAACAAAGTTGGCTTTGGGCACGGTGGCCGCTGGGGAGGCAGAGGAGGGAGGATCGCAAGGAGACCAGAGGCAGTCTGTGTAACTTAGCGAGACCTTGTCTCAAAAATTTAAAAAAAAAAAAAAAATGTACTGGGGGTGCAGCTCAGTGGTCCAGCACTTGCAAAGCATGCAAGCATGAGGCCCTGGGTTCAACCACCAGTACCACAAAAATAAAAAAAAAAAAGAAAGAAAAAGAAAGAAAGAAAGAAAGAAAAGAAAAGAAAAGAAAAAGAAAAGAAAAGAAAAGTTCAATGATGCTTGTTAATGCAATATAAGGAAGACTGTATTCAAGACCATTGCCCTGAGCTGGGCGCAGTGGCGCACGCCTGTAATCCCAGCTGGGGAGGCGGAGGCGGGAGAATCCCAAATTCGAGACCAAAGGTAATCTGCATAGCTTAGTGAGACCCTGTCTCAAAAAGTAAAAAAAATGGGCTGAGGTGCAGCTCAGTGGTCCAGCACTTGCAAAACATGCAAGCACGAGGCCCTGGGTTCAACCCCCAGTACCGCAAAAAAAAAAAAAAAAAAATTACCCCAAGGATAGGGACCACTGCAACAGAGTCTTTCAGTGAAGAAGAGAGATTGAGTTCAACCCTGAATACAACACAGCAAGGGGAATTTACAGCCAAGGGGCAAGGTCAGGGTCAGTGGATGGAAAAATGACTAACAGGAAATACTAAAGGCAAGAGGGATTCTGGCTAAACTGACCTTACAGGATTCTTGCTGAAGACCGAACAGGTCACCAGACATGTTCTATAGGATGGTGGAGGATGAAGAAACTGATCAGATATTGAGGGTGATCAGATATTGAAGATGGGGGTCTTGGCTAAACATGCCTAAGCAGGGTTCTTTGCTAAAACTGGCATTTAAAACGAAGTGCACTAATGGGCCTTGGAGAGAGTTCAGAAATCTGACTGAAGTTTGTTCAAGCACAGAATCTTTGCCAAGTAAGAAATGAGAAGGCCTTTGTTGTGTGTGTGTGTGTGTGTGTGTGTGTTCAGTGTCCCCTCAAAGTCAGTACTTTGAGTGACCTACTAAATTCCTGAGTCCAGAAATGATGTGTCCCACTGGAGACCATGGTACATGCCTGTAAATCCAGCAACTTGGGAGGCTGAGGCAGGAGGACCACAAGTTTGAAACCAGAGTCAGCCTGTTCAATTTAGTAAGACACTATCTCAAAATAAAAAAGTAAAATAGGCTGGGGTGCAACTCAGTGGTAGAGTACTTGCCTAACATGTGTGAGACCATGGGTTCAATCCCCAGTGCTGAAAGAAGGAGGAAGAAGAGACAAGGAGGAGGAGGAGGAGGAGGAGGAGGTGAAAGGGTTTAATATTATACATGTAAAACTTACTGCAATGATAAGAGCTTGTGATATTGGACAAACATATTTTGTCTTATCCATATATTAGACATACACATATTTGATAGTTTATTTAAACATTTATATAATCTGAGAGACTGTTAAACATCCTTGTGTGTTAGGTGCTGTGGAGTCAGATCTGACTTATAGCGACCCTAAGCACAACAGAGCAAAATACTACCCAGCACTGTGCCATCCACATGATCTTTTTAGATTTGAGCTCGTTGTTGCAGTCACTGTGTTTCTTCCGATTTTGAGTAGTGCCACATCAGTAAAACAGGGTTCCAGGGGTATTGTTCCAATCCTATCAATAAGGTTGACTCTATTTTGAGGAGACAACTCTTCCCCAGTTGTTTCTTGAATGCCTTCTAGCCTGAGGGGCTCATTTTCCAGCATTCTATGTGACAGTGGTTCTCTGCTATTCATAGAGTTTTCAATGGCTAATTGTTTCAGGCTGTCAGGTCCTTCTCCCTAGTCTTAGTCTGGAAGCTCAGCTGAAACCTGTCCACCATGGGTGGCCCCCCTGGTATCTGAAATACTGGCGGCATAGCTTTCAGCATCACAACAGCACATAAACTCCCACAGCACGACAAGCTGACAGACACAGAGGAGTTAAAACTTCATTTGGCAGCTCACTGGTCAGCTTATGCTTCAAATTCTTACAACATAACCAGAAACTAAAGTGAATATTCCAAAAGTCTTGACAAGAATGCCTTAACTCCAGGTTTGAGGATGAAAAAAGTCCAATGATTCCATGGTAGAAAAATTACTTGCAAGTACTGGGTGTGGTGGTACATACCTGTACTTCTAGCACCGGGGAGGCTAAGGCAGGAGGATCATGAGTTCAAGGACAGCCTGAGCTCCTATTTCAAAAGAAAAGAAGAAAAGAGAAAAGCAAGAGAAAGGAAAGAAGGAAGAAAGAAAAAAAAAGAACAAAAGAAAAAACTTAAAAAGAAATGAAGGAGAGGATACACTGAGCTGCACCACCAGCCCACTTTTTACTTTTTTGTTTTGAGACAGGGTCTCGCTAAGTTTCCCAGACTGCCTCCAGTCTTCAATCCTTCAAACCTTCAATCCTCCTGCCTCTGCCTCCTGAGTTGCTAGGATGATAGGCATTTGCCACCACACCGGGCATCATTTTTTAAGTTTTAAAAAGTAAAAAAGAAAACAAAGAGGGAGGATAAAGTCCATGATTACCTCTTAATAAAATGATCTATCTCCTTTGTAAGCAAACAAGTAACAGTGGGGCCTCCTCTGCTACTGTCCAATTCACAACCAACTTCTTGAAAGAATGAGCTACTCTGGCTATCTTGACTTTCTTATCTGCCTCTCACATGTTGCCTAATTCCCTGCAAACTGATTTCCTGAAGATCATTGGTAGCTGTCATGTCAACAAACCCACAGCATTCCAGTGCTCTGGCTCAGTCAATTATTTCATTGGGTGTCTGCCCAATACTGAATTCTTGGCCCTAACCTAACACATTGGAAGTGGTTATGGAGTTTTTTCATTCAACAAGTACTTATTGAGCTCCTCCAATATGCCAGGTACCGTCCTCTGCAAGCACTGATGGACAATTTGGGCTCCACCAATGACAACCTGCCCTTGAGTCAGTCACAGGCCCTCATTGCAGAGTCCAGCGCCAACAGCAGAACTTGAGCAAACACAAGATGAACACCTGAGCTTAGCTGGCTAGAGGCAAAGGAATGCAGAAGCCATCTCAGATAAGGTGATACTAAGTGGGGTCTAAAAGACAAGGAAAGCCGGGCGCGGTGGCACATGCCTGTAATCCCAGCAGCTTGGGAGGCGGAGGCAGGAGGATCGCAAGTTCGAGACCAGAGACAGTCTGCGTAATTTAGCGAGACCCTGTCTCAGAAAAAGTAAAATAAGGGGATGGGGGTGCAGCTCACTGGTCCAGCACTTGCAAAGCATGCAGGCGCGAGGCCCTGAGTTCAACCCCCAGCACCACATACACACACACACACACACACAAAAAAAAAAGACAAGGAGAGATTAGCCAAGGAGGGGAGGAAGGCTGCTCCAGGCAGAAAAGCACATTCCAACAAATAGTAGAAGTGCAGTTCAAGATCCACTGTCATGTTCACAGGGCATTACACTCACCTACAGGAGGGCAAAGAGGCAGTTAGGGAAGGCTTCCTGAAAGAGGTGACTCCTAACCTGAATCTCAAGGGATGGCCAGGTATCTGTAAGGAAGTGAGGGATGGCCCAGGAGGATGATGACATATGTGCAAAGGTACAAAGGATGGCATTCTGGGAGATCCCAGATGCCTAGGAGAGTGGTAAGTAATATGGGATGATGATGGAAGTCAAGGACATGAGGACATGGTATCACCTCAGGGTCATCAATGCCGTGTTTAGTAGTTTGGAGTGAAAGCGACAGAAATCACTGTAGAAGGGAGGGAGAGTGCTATAATTTGGATCTTAAATGTCTCCCAAAGGCTCACAGGTTAAAGGCTTACCCTGGTGTGGCACTACTTGGAGGGGTAGAAACATTAAGAGATGGGTCCTAGTAGGACATCTTGAGGCCATTGAGGGTGTGCCCTTGAAGGCCCCTTCCTCTTCCTCTTTCTCTTTTGCTTCTCAGACATGAGGTGAGCAACTTTTCTCTTCCTGGCACTCCCTACCATTGCTATCTGGCACCCCCACCAGAGGCTCAATGCAGTGGGTCTGCCTGGTCATGGACTGAGACTTCTAAACCTATGAGGCAGCTGGGCGTGGTGGCACACACCAGAATCCTAGCACTCAGGAGGATTGCCACTCCAAGGCAAGCCTGGGCTACATAGTGAGACCCTGTTTCAAAAAATAATAATTTAGCCAGGCGCGGTGGCACACGCCTGTAATCCCAGCAGCTCAGGAGGTGGAGGCAAGAGGATCGCAAGTTCGAGACCAGAGGCAGTCTGTGTCACTTAGCAAGACCCTGTCTCAAAAAATAAAAAATAAATTAAAAAAAAAATGGACTGGGGGTGCAGCTCAGTGGTCCAGTACTTGCAAAGCATGCAAGCACGAGGCCCTGGGTTCAACTCCCAGTACCGCCAAAATAAATAAATAAGTAATAATAATAATAATAATAATAATAATATAATCAAAAATAGAAGTAACTAAAGTTATGATCCAAAATAAACCTTTTCCCTTTAGAAGGTGATTGTCTCAGGTGCTTGTTATAGTAATGCAAAGCTGACTAACATAGGTGGCAGGGGAGAGGTCCTATTGTAGAATGATCAATTACTGCATGGAAGATGCATCAGAAGAGACAAGACGAGAGGTGAGAACATTTCGAAAGAAGGTTGGGGTGGGAAATGACAGATCTTTAACCAAGGCAGCGGCTGTAGGATGAGGACATTTTTAAAATGTAGGACCCATGGTATAAAGTAGTACCAACAACACGGGCTTCTGAGTCAGATAGACGTTAAATGTGAATCCCAGCCCTGCCCTTTACTATCTGTGTGACTGTGGGCAAGTCACTTAACCTCACTAAGATTCAATTTCCTTCCCTGGGAAATCAGGACAGTAACATAGGTGACCTCACAGCTGAAAGGATGAAATACCATCATACATACAAAAGATACAGCCCAGGGCTGCCATGCAAGGAAGTGCAGCAAATGAGAGTCATCTCCCTTGACATCCTTAAGTAGACTTGATTAACCAGGTGCAGATACTGAAAGAGACGAATGGGTAGAGTGACTCCAGGGATTCTTCGAGGTTCATAACAGGAAGCAGCAACTGGGATGGGTAGGTCAGGAGGAAGGCCTGGAAGAGGATGCGCTCACTGGCTGAATGTGAAGTGCCCACTGTGGAAGAGATGCTCCTCCCTGAGTCTCAGGCACTCTGACACATCTCGCTGTGTGTGTCAACAATGCAAGAGCATGGCCTCATTTTATTTAAGTCACTTCTCAGTGTTGAATTTGTTGCAAACAACCCTGAAGCATGAGGTACAGTCTCCCCCTAGGACAGAGAGCAGGATTGCTTTCTGCTTCCTATACAACCAGAGAATATCAAAAAGATGTCTATCTATGTTTTATTGACTACGCAAAAGCATTTGATTGTGTGGATCATAACAAATTATGGATAACACTTCAGAAAATGGGAATACCAGAACACCTAATTGTGCTG
>VMDO01001581.1:119488-201139 GCA_007922755.1 Pedetes capensis
ATCTGTACATGAACCAGGAGGCAGTTGTTCGAATAGAACAAGGAAACACTGAGTGGTTTAAAGTTGAGAAAGGTGTGCGTCAGGGCTGTATACTTTCACCCTATCTCTTCAATTTATACGCTGAGCAAATAATCTGAGAAGCTGGACTTTATGAGGAAGAACGTGGCATCAAGATTGGAGGAAGACTCATTAACAACCTCTGTTATGCAGATGACACCATTCTGCTTGCTGAAAATGAAGAGGATTTAAAACATTTACTGATGAAGATCAAAGATCATAGCCTTCAATATGGTTTACAACTAAACATCAACAAAACAAAAATCCTTATGACAGGGTCAGCACGCAACTTCACAATAAATGGAGAAAAGATTGAGGTTGTCCAAGATTTTACTTTGCTTGGCTCTATAATCAACACCCGTGGAAGCAGCAGTCAAGAAATCAAAAGACACATTGCTCTAGGAAAAGCTGTGGCAAAAGATCTCTTTAGAGTATTGAAAAGCAAAGATGTCACATTGAGGACGAAGGTGCGTCTGACTCATGCCATGATATTTTCAGTGGCATCATATGGTTGTGAAAGCTGGACATTGAACAAGAGAGACAGAAAAAGAATTGATGCTTTTGAATTGTGGTGCTGGAGACGTCTATTGAATATACCATGGACTGCCAAAAGAACCAACAAATCTGTCCTAGAAGAAGTACAACCAGAGTGCTCCTTGGAAGTAAAAATGGCCAAACTGCATCTTACATATTTTGAACATGTAGTCAGGAGAGAACAATCCCTGGAGAAGGACATCATATTTGGAAGAGTGGCAGGTCAATGCAAAAGAGGAAAACCCTCCACCAGATGGATTGACACAGTGTCTGCAACAATGGGCTTAAACATAAATAAGATCGTTTGTCTGGCACAGAATCGTCAAGTGTTTCGATCTGCTGTGCATAGGGTCACTATGAGTCAGACTCGACTCAACGGCACCTAACAACAACAACAACAACATACAACCAGACTGGGGTTTAGCTCAGTTGGTAGAATGCTTGCTCCATGCTCTCTGAAGCCTGGGGTTTGATTCCCAGCACCTTAAAAAATGGGAGAAGGTTATGGCAGCCTACTCCAAAACAATCCCAAAACAATCAGCCATCGAAAACCCTATGAATAGCAGAGAAGCACGGACATAGTGCTGGGGGAGTGTTTCATTCTGTTGTACCTAGGTTTGGACCTGACTCGACAGCTCCTAACAACAACAAACATCCTATACAACCAGTAGATTTCCCCACACTCCATCTTCCTCACTATGACGTAAACCAGATGCACCGGAAGCATCCATCCAGGCGCAAACTGGGGCCCCTGTGGGACTTGGAGGCAAGGGGAACTGATGCAAATATACCAATACTTCTGCAACTTCCTTTGCCATGAGTAATAAAGTCCTAAGTCTCTGGCCTGGCAGTCTTGTGTGTTCTACTAATAACTATAAATCAGTGACAGGTTAACTTATTAGCTCATAAACTGGAAAGATCGTCAGAGCCATCAGTGTGTGCACGGTGAATGGAGTCACAGGTACAAATGACATTGCCTAGAAAGAGGTCTGAGTAACACCAACAAGTAAAGGATGAAGCCGGGTGCGGTGGCACATGCCTGTAATCCCAGCGGCTTGGAAGGCAGAGGCAGGAGGATTGCAAGTTTGAGACCAGAGGCAGTCTGCGCAATTTAGTGAGACCCTGTCTCAAAAAAGTAAACAAAATGGGCTGGGGGTGCAGCTTAGTGGTCCAGCACTTGCAAAGCATGCAAGCTCAAGGGCCTGGGTTCATCCCCCAGTACAAAAAAAAAAAAAAAACAAGTAAAGGGTGGGAGTAAGAAAAGGAGCTCCAGAAGAACTCAAGAAGGAAATGGGCTGAGGGCGTAGCTCAGTGGCAGAGCACTTGCCTAGACTGCACAGGGCCCTGCCTTCCATCCCCAGCACCACCAAAATAAATAAACCTCCGTGTGTGTGTGTGTGTGTGTGTGTGTGTGTGTGTGTGTACACATACATATGGTATTTCTTAAAAGGCTGACAGGAAAGGAAGGAGAGAGGTGGGAGCAAATGGAATTTGTCTTATTCAATAGATGGAAGAGATCTGTGCCCCTGTATACAGAGAACAAGCCAGGACATATTGGGGGAAAGACATCAGGAGCAAAAGGAGGAGGATGGATTCAGACCTCTGAAGAAGAATGATATTCAGATCCCACGGTGAGGGACTGGCCCTCCCCGTCCAAGATGGCATTTGCCCCAACCACACGCCCTCATGGCATGGCACCGTGTTGAGTGTTTTGTTCTGTTGTACATAGGGTCACTATGAGTCAGACCCAACTTGTCGGCACCTAACCACCACCAACGCGCCCTCAAGCAGGCCAACCTGCTAACTCAGGTGGTGTGGACTGTCTCCAGGTGGGTGGTGCCCACTATCCCTAGGGAGGGGCCTGGTCAGTAGGTTCCCTTGGTGGCGACCTTGCTGGGTGGTTCTGCAGGCCAGACATGAGAGATACAGAAGTGTTTCCCAAACTGGATTCTCTTGAGATGCCAACAGGTGAGCTCACACACAGAGCACACAGGTGAGTTTGGAAAGTGTCGCTCTAAGCTCTGTGATACTCGCCTGTAGGAAGACTGCATGTTCCCCACCAACAGAAATGAACATTCGGGAGTGAGGAGTCAGAGGGGAGGGAAGTGTCCTCAGGGTACTCAGGGCTGGTGGAAAAGACGCCTGCGGGAAGATCCTGCGAGCACAAAGTAGGAAAGAAATTCTCACTTGCAGAGCGCCCCTGCTTGGAGTTTATCTATTGACAAGATTCTCTACTTGGCCGAGCCTCATTCAGGCTCCTGAACCTTCTCCTCGGCCCATCTGTGCACTTCCTTGTAAAATCCAATTTTAGCAGAGAACTCTGATAAGTCAGCTTAGCAAGAACTCTGGGAATCTCTTCGCCCCCAATATGTGATCTGGTGCCTCATCCTCCACCCACCCCAGGTGATGTCTGGTCACTCTAGCCTGTCTTCAGGAATTCTGTTAGGTCATTTTAGCCAGAAGCCCCTCACTCCTGACATTTCCTTTTGGTCATCTTCCAGCCACTGACCCCCTCCCCCAGCTCCTTGGCTATAAATTCCCCCTTGTGCATGCTGTATTTGGAGTTGAGCCCACACTCTCTTCCCCAATGCACAACCCTATTGATGACTGTCTTGAATAAAGTCTGTCTTACAGAGCTTTAACATGGGGGTCTCCAATCACCAGGCCACAGACCAGTACCCCCTATATTTACATTTCTACATCTGCTCCTCATCTCTTGCATTACCCCCTGACCTCCAGCTCCTGTCACATAAGCATCCCTACCCCCTCCTGTGGAAAACTGTCTTCCACAAAATGGTCCCTGGTGCCAAAAACGTTGGGGACCATTTTGACAAGTATCATCGAATGATTTTTATTTAAGAGAAATCTATTTTACTATCCCAACTTTGGGCTGGGATTTAGCTCAGTGGGTAGAGCGCTGCGCTTCAATCTCTGAGAACGCGAGTTCAATTCCCAGCACCACAAAAATGGGAGAAGGGCCTGGCAATTCACTCCCAAGGCAATCCCAAAGCACTGAGCCATTGAAAACCCTACGAGGGTCGCTATGAGTCGGATACCGACTCAACAGCACCCAACAACAACAACAACATCCCAACTTTTATTTTTCTTTTCTTTTCTTTCTTTCTTTCTTTTTTTTTTTTTTTCTTTTGTGGTACTAGGGGGTTGAACCCAGGCCTCGCACATACTTTGCAAATGCTCTACCACTGGGCTGCTCCTCAGCCCATTTTTCACTTCTTATTTTGATTCGAGGTCTTGCTATGTTATGCAGGCTGCCTCTGGCCTGGAACTCACCACCTTCCTGCCTCAGCCTCCCCAGTTGCTGGGATTACAAGCATGTGCCACAGCACCCAGCTTCAATTCTTGACATAGTGTTACCTCCAAAATGACAGAGGACCAAATGGGACTCCAGAAGCTGAGGGATTGCCTGGCACTAAGGAGTGAGTAAGCAGTGGAAGTCAACTTTCTAGGACTTGGGATTCTGCCCTCTTGCCTCTACGGTCCAGGTGTCCTTAGGCCCTAAAGCAGCCTTAAAGGGCCAGGGTGAGAGGAGAGCTCACACAACTGCTGTCCCTCCTGTAGCCCTGCAGCTGAGACCAGGGAAGGTGCATAGCCAACCTGGGTACCTGTGGTCTGTAACAGGGAAGGTCTTCATGTGCTTTAGCCTTCTTTCCAGCGGGTCTCTGGTTGGCTTTCTAAGCACCATGTGCTCCCAGAGGCGTGTTTGCTGTCTGTCTGTCTGTCTCTTTCTCTCTCTATTTTATTTTACTCCGTTTTATTTGATTTGTGGTACTTGGGGGTTGAACCCAGCGTTAGCACAAACTGCAAATGCTCTTCCACTGGACAGCACCCCTAGCCCAATTTTTATATTGTTTTGAATCAAGGTCTCACCAAGTTATGCAAGCTGCTCTGGCCTTGAACTTGCGATCCTCCTGCCTCCATTTCCCAGGACGCTGTGATTACAGACGGGCACCACCGCGCTTGGCTAAGGTGTGATCTCGTACAGGCTTGGCCTGGCGGAGGCGATGGCAGAAGAAGGCAGCAGGAGTGTGCAGCTGGGCCTACGTGGAGGCGCACCTCTGCTTTATACCAAGTACCAGGAAGACCCCAAGGACCCCTCTCAGGGGGTTAAGAGTGAGAACAAGAGAAGTCAAGAGTTCTTCACACCTTTCCAGTCCATATCCTGGAGGGCTTGTTGGAAGCAACAGACCCTCTTCATAAAAGAGCGTGCACACAACCCACAACTGCGCACACAGTTGCAGGAACCATGCACCAGCCACCATCACTACCCGTGCGCCCAACCCGCCAGGGGCCCAAGAAGCAAGCATGGAAATCACTCGAGATGCTGGCGGAAAAATGCAAGCTCCCAAGCCCCAGGGCGAGACGCTTATTCAGTAGGGCTGAGGCGAGGCCTGGGGTGCTGCGCCTTTAACCAGCGCCTCAGACGATGTGGGTGCTAGTGCTGAGCGGAGCCCACTTTGAGAAACCCTCCTGTGGGACTGAGAGATCATGCTCCAAACGCTCCCGTCTCGCCGGACGTACAGCCCTCCTCCCACCGCCTCCCGTGGGCCTCACCCTCAACTGGGGAACCTGGTGGGGACCCAGCCGATTTGGCCGCCTCCTTCGCCACCGCGCCACGTCGCCAGAAGGCGCAGTGCGGTGGCCGACAGAGGGCGCAGTGCCAGGGAAAATGCAGGGAGGGGGCGCCCGGCACCCCCAGCCCCAGCCGGGCGGCGGGAACGAGCCGGATCGCGGGAGGCAGGCGCGCGGCGGCGCCGAGCGCGGGCGCGGGGGCGGGGCGGGGCGGGGCGGGGCTGGCGGCGAGCGCCCGGGGAGCGCGCCCGGGGAGCGCGGAGGGAGGAGCGCGGGGAGCGCGGGCAGCCGCCCGCCCCCGCCCCCGCGCCGCCCGCGCGCAACAGTTCCCCCAAAGTTGCAGCCCAGGAGGCGGGCGCGCCGGGGCGGTCGAGGGATCGGGCAGCCGGCCGGGAGCGCGGCCTTGCGGCCCAGCGCGGACGGTCCCGGCGGCCGGCGGCGGCGGCGGCGATGGGCACCCGGCAGACCAAGGGCAGCCTGGCGGAGAGAGGCAGCCCCGGCGCGGCGCCTGGCCCCCGCCGCGAGCGGCCCGACTTCTGGGCGTCGCTGCTGCTGCGCGCCGGGGACAAGGCAGGGCGCGCGGGCGCCGGTGCGGGGCTGCCCCCCTACCACCGGCGCGTCGGCATGGTCCAGGAGCTGCTGCGGATGGTGCGCCAGGGCCGGCGGGAGGAGGCGGGGACGCTGCTGCAGCACCTGCGCCAGGTGAGCGCGGGGAGGGGGCGCCAGGGGCGCGCCGGTGCGGGGAGCGCCCCGCCCCTTCCCGGGGAAGCCCGGACGCCGAGGGGCACCGCCCAGGGTCCCCTTGGGCAAGGATGGAGCCCTGTCTGATAGCAGGTGTCTCGGCGCTCCCGCTGAATTTGGGGCCTCAGGGCAGGTCGGAGGAAGGCTACCCGGGTGAGGCCCGGTGAAGGGGACCTGTTGGACTATTGTCCACTGCTTCTCTCCGCCGCAGGTCTCCAGGGGTGGTTAGTGGAAGAGGATGCAGAGGGGCATGGCTGTTCTGGGCCAGGATTCTTTTCTTTTTCTGTACCCTCTGGCAATCACTCCCTTTCAAGGGTCCCCAGGGAAAGCGCAGTTATTTGCTGAACCCAGCTTCCTGGGGGGGAGTCCAAGGGCATGTCCCTAGGGCCAGTGAGATGCAGTCCCTTCGCCGACCTGTGAGACTCCGTGTACTGCGGGTTAGGGAAGAGGTAATGCCTCACCTCCCCTAACTTTGCCTGGTGTTTGGCCATGAGGCCCTGCGGAGAGCCTTGGAGAGAAAGGAGCTAGGTTTGGTTTCCTGGCCTGTGGGAACTTCAGGCTGTCAGCACTCTGTTCTCAGCCTGGTCCTGTCCCACTAGTTAGAGAGACTGCAGGTCTGGCCAGTTCCTTGTGTCCAGGGGCTGGTGCTGTCACCCACCTCTTTGGCTTGTTTCCCTTTCTCAGTGTCTTTTGGGGGAAAGGGGTGGCCTGTGGCGTAGATTTTGTTGAGTGGGAGAGGAAGGAGGGCTCAAAGCTGCCCTCCTGAATTGCCAAACAGGCTATCCTGGCCTGGTTTTGTGGCATAGACTCATCTAGGCCCTGTTTTCCTACTAGAGTGACCCCACTAGAGATGGTCGACTGCTGATGGGGGAAGGGGAACCTCAGGTGACCTTTGTGAGGTTTTCCCCTTGCTGATGGAAGAGGCAGTCGAAGCGCCTTCCTGGGAAGAGCTCCCAAAATCTAATTGGATCCACACCCCCTCCTGGATTCTGTAGCAAGCCCCATCCCTTTATATCGGGTGCGATGTACCCTGGAATGTGTATTCTCAAGCTGTGCACTGCACAAGGAGAGAGAAGAAGAGATTTGGTGACTTAGGCAACATGGGGCTTCCACCCTTGTCTCTTTTCCAAACAACACCCAGAATGATACCCAAGACATCGCTGGATCCCCAGGTACCTTCCCTGAGTTGAATTGTTAAAGAAAGATGACATTCCACACCGTATAACTTTAGTGGTGTGTATTTCTCTTTGTCTTTTGGAAATTGGAAGCCAACTTTGTATGGCCTCTATGGTAACTCCTTCACTCTCAAACAGAATAATGGATTTTCCAGACCATCATGTCCCATTTGCACACTAGACAGTAAGAAGGTTTAACTAATCACGCGCTGTTTCCCCAGTCCTGCAAGGAGTGATTCAGGGGATACAGAAGCATGGAGGGGACTGGCAAGCCCTTCCTTGGGGGTAAGAGAACAAAGTGAAGCCAACATTGTTGAGCATCAGTTGGAGGCCCACAGGAAGATGCTGGAGTCTGCAGACCCTCTGGGCTCTCCAGGATGATTGCACGTCTCGGAGAATCTGAGCTTCTCCCTGCAGAATGCTTGAGACAGGGAGTATTTCCCCTGCATGTGGTCTTTTGGTCTTCGGGCACCCTCCTCAGCTGCAGGACTAAGAGGGCTAACAGGGAAGGAAGAGGTTAACCAGACTTCCCCCTTGACCTCTCGCTGATGGGTGAGGCCTGTGGGCCTGGAGGGCTGCCTTCTGTTGCCTGGAATGTGGGGATCAGAGCCCCTCCAGGAAATGGGAGGGGAGCCCGAAGGTGTCCAAATATTCATGACAAATGAGAGGGGCGTTTTCTAAGGCCCCAAGACCGACTAGAGGAATGTCCAGCTGGATTTGTGCTGCACACAGAAGCAGCTCTTTCTCCCAAATCGTATTTTCATTTCCAGTTTCCTCCCGGCAGTAGCCAGGACAGTGTGGCTCGCCCCCCTTCCCATGGCACTTTCTCCTATGTTTGATAACATTGATGCCAGATCTGTGTGTGCTCAGAGTATTCACGGGATTGGAGGGGACTCTGGGTCCTTCATTCCTGTGGTTCTCAACATCTTTGAGTCCGTGATCTTTGAGGCCCTGAAAGAGCCAAGTACACTCTTCCCAGACAAATGCACCCACCCACACCGTCTCATAAGGAACTTTGGAGCCCCTGAGCCCTTTCTATAGAGCCGAAGCTCAGAATCACTGCTCTAGTCTGATATCTGCTCTCTTCCTGCTGTGTGACTTGCCTCAGGCCGAGGATATGGAAACAGGAATCTGGAACCATGCGTGGCAGTTCAGGATGAGCTGATAGATTGTGGCTGCTGGTGCCTTTGCTTCTGAATGCCTCTCTTTCACATCTAGGACTTGGGGAGTGTTTCCTTGCTGGAGACTGTCCAGCTTGTCACTTGGTGGAGAGTTATCTGAAGGCCTCACTCAATTCTTGGGTACAGGAAGAACGCCTGGCCTTGGAGGAACACAGCTGTCCCCTTCCCCTTAGGAGCAGTGTAATCTGAGAAAAGCCGGGGGCCCAGGAGCAAGTGTGGGAGACTTAGCTTTGATCCTCAGTTTGCTGTGACCTTGGACCTGCTGATAACCTCTCTGAGTTGTGTTTCCTCATTTGCCAAAGAGGGACCTGGGGTACTGAGCAGAACAAATGCTGCACAGTGTGCAAAGTGGCATTGGCACTGCCAATGAAGACGTGTTCCCACAGCAGCCATGAGGAGAAACAGGACAGTCTGTCCTACTTTGCTTATAGTTAGGCTAGGGGCAAGGTCATGGTGTCCTTTCTCTTCAGGCCTGGCCCAAGGAGTTACTGGATTCTATCTACTTGACCCATTTTCACTGTGGATCAGTTCAGAAGCAGGATTGGGAGTGTAGCTCAGTGGTAGAGCATTTGCCTACCATGTTCAAGTCCCCAGGTTCAACCCCCAGCATCACCAAAAGAAAAAAAAATAATCAGGAGCAGTATGGAGCATATGCTTGTGGGGATAAAAGAAACCAGGTTTGGACAGAAGAGGCCAGGCCCCTCTCGTTCTGTCCTCCTACCAGTCTAGGACTTCCACTTCCCCAGATATCTCTCAAGTCTTGGGTTCAAGCTTGCTGCCTTTAGGGAATTCTGAGGAAGGAGTGACCTTCTGTCACAGAGAGAGGGCAGGTGCTGGGCTACATCAGAAGTGGAATGTCATCTCTTCAGCCCACGAGTTCTGTTGAGTCCCAAAAATTCTATACTGGGTTTTTGGCCTGCTTCATGGAGCACAGAATGAAAGGTCCATTTCCCTGGGATACACCCAGCCAGGGTGGCCCATCTCTTCGTGTTCACCAACATTTCCATTGTGTTAGCTGTTTCTGTGACAAGATACTTGAGGTAATCAACTTATAAAGTGGAAAGGTTTATTTTGGCGCACAGATTCAGAGGTTTCAGTGCATGGCCACTTAGCCTTGTTGCCTTTGGGCCCATGGTGAGACAGAACATCATGGCGGCAAGCACATGGCAGAGGAAACTCCCCACCTCATAGTGGCTAGGAAGAAGAATGAGAGAGAAAAATGGTTCAGGATCCTACTGTGCCTATCCCATTTAAGGTCACATCCCCTTAAAGTGACTGGAAGACCTCTCACTAAGCCCCACGTTTTCAGGTTCCATCTCCCTCTCCCCCAGAGCACCATGTGCTGAGGACCAAATCTTTCACTTATGACCTTTGGGGGACACTCATCCAAACCACAGCATCTACCTACTCATGGAAAGAGTCTGACTGGGTTGCTTTACTACGTATATGCTGTACCCTTGCTGGGCAGAGCAGTTCCAAGGTTAGCCTGCCTGGCCTCACCCAGCAGTGTGACTTAGGACAGGATTCCTGGGTCTAGATGCAATCCATAATGGCAGAGCTGGCTTCATTCCATGCCCGGGAGCAGGAGCCACATCTGCTAATGCCACAAAGAACCACCTGGGACCTACGATGTCCCTTGTCCCTCCACCCTCAACCAAGAGGAGCCAAATAATAGACAAGCACTTGGATGCTTCTTGGCTGCTGGGTGGGTCTCTTCTACCCAGAGAGAGAAAGATGAGCAAAATGAAGGCCACCTCTTTTGAAGGTCATCTTTTTCCTGCCAAACCCCACCTAAGAGAAATCTCTGTGGATGAGCCAGTGGGAGGGCCCCCAGACACTGGGCAGGCGGTTCTCACTATTAGCCTGGCTCTTGTTCTTCCTCCATCTCGAACACATTTCTTTGTTTCCACCAAATGTACTTTACCTTCACGGGGTCACCTTCCAGGGTATGTCAGCCCAAGCTCTGACATCCAGCCACGCAGGTCCCACCATACTGAGAGGCGCTAATCATCCGTATGCAGTTTTTCCTCTGATGACCTTTGGTTGGTCAGACAAGGTCATGTGCTTCCTGAGGGCCGAGACCCACCTCCACGGGTGCCCATGATGTAGTATTGAAAGCCTGCAAGCTGCGGAGATGCGTGTGCACTTGTCTGCCACCGCTGTCATCGCAGTATGTCCTCACAAAGTGCTCGGGAGCCCTGCTATGGCTGTGCATCCGGACGCTGGCTTACCAGGCTGACAGTACAGTCATGAGACCCTGTGTGTTCACTTTCTGAATGGTTGGGTTTCTGGGTGTGATGTCCGCGGACTTGACTGCTCCTGGCAGCCTGCCAGGTGGAGGTATTCTTGGAGAGAGAAGTGGCAGGATGCCCGGCCTCGGTGGCACCGCAGGATACCATCCAGCAGGTGCAGTCTGGGGCCTCTGCCGAGGTGGCAGGAGGGTGCAAAGCCTGGCGGGAGGGCCGAGCCTCCACCTGCCTGATTGGCTCCTGTGCCGAACTGCGAACTGCGTGTTCCCTCCACAAAGACACCTTCCTTTTTGAAATCCACCCCTCCCTGTCTGGGCTGCATCCAGGCGCTTCCAGTGATAAAGATGCAGGCAGATTCAGATGTCAGGGCCTGCTTTGCTGGTTTTCTGAGGCTGCCAGGGTCACCAGCCAGGGACACAGCAGCCTCGGTAGTTGCCAAACATGACCACAGGACCTGTGGCTGGGTTGGTGACCCTGACTTCAAGGTCTAATGGGGCAGGGGTGGGGGCCCCTCTTCCTGGACAAATGCCACCTCCTCTGAGATTGCCAGAAACTGCTTTTTCTCTCTCTCTTCGGAGTCCCTAATGTGCCCCGGCCTCCACCCATGGCTGTCCAGGGTGGCTACAGCCTCCCTCCCTTCCCCCCTCATCACTTCATCTCTGCCTGCTTTCCCAGGGCACACAGTCAGTGTTTGGGAAATCCTTACAGACTGGTTTCAAAGGTCCTGTCAGGCACACTTCCTCCTGGCCTGTGTCCCTGGAGCTCTCTCAGGACCCAGCTGTGGTTGGCTGAGGCTTCTGCAGTATCTACTCCAAGCCCAGGGGTCAGGGATGATATCTCTCCCTATGTTCAGGTTCCAGTAGCTGCTCCTTGTACCCTACCACCTCCTACTGATGACAGGCTTCTTCCCCAGGGGTCACCCAGGTGACCAGTGTCTTTCTTCCGCTTCCCCATCAGGATGTCCAGATGGTAGGGTCAACACTGCAGGAGATTCCTCTCCCCAAAATGGCGATTGTGAGCCAGCCATCTGGCTTACCTTGCCTACCAAGAGCAGCACTGCAAGTATGATATGAGAAAATCACACACACACATAAAAGTACACGTGTATACACATGTACACACATATGTGCACTATGCACACACACAGTCTGTGCCCTGGCTCCTCCTGGCTATGTTCATGCCAGTTGTCTGACCTTCACGCTACTATAACAAAATACCAGATGCTGAACTCTTATCAACAACAAAAAATGTACTTCTTAAAATTTGGAAGCTTGAAGTCCAAGATCATGGCACCAGCAGACTGGGCATCTGGTAAGGGCCCAAGTTCTGGTTCGTAGATAGTGACTTCTCAAGAGTCCTCCTATGGGAAGGAGTTATGGGTCCCTCTGGGGCTTCTTGTATAAGGGCACCGATTCCAGAACCCCCATGACATCATCATCTCCCACAGCCCCCACCTGGGAGGTTAACACTTCAACATAGGAATTTGGAGGGCAAGGGATGTGAACCACTCAGACCATTACGCTGTTAGGTCCTCTCCCGTTAAGAGAAGCTGAAGGGCAGAGGGCCCCCTTATCTCTGAGAGCCGATTCAGTTGCTGTATCTCGGGCTCACCATTACTGAAAGAGTTGAGTGTTCGAGATGAGGACAGAGACCTTGGCACGCGGAGCAGGGGCGGGGACCCCTTCTCACAGTGCCTGCTCTCCTCCCCACCCCACCCATCCAGGCACAGAGCCATGCCCACGTGGCTCTCCGGGAGCATTTCCCAGCTTTTTTTTTTTTTTTTTTTTTTTTCAACTTTTATTAGCTCAGACTCCTGGCTGCTGCAGCCATATGGAGTTCTGCCGACAGCTGCTGCTCAAAGGGATGTGGCATTTTTGATGTTTCTAACTTTATCTTAGCCAGGATAGACGCAGGAGTCCAGCTGACAGCCGGAGTACCCGAGTGTTTGTCCACAGAGGCAGCCTCCGCCTGTCTTTGGGCCTGAGGTCAGTGTGCTGTGGTTTGAATGTGTCCCCCAAATGGTCATGTGTTGGGAACCTAACCTCCAAATTCATATGCTAATTGTATGTGGGGGTGCAGCCATTGGCAGGTAATTAGGATTAAATAAGGTCATCAGGGTGGGGCCCCTATGATGGGTGTGATGGCTTTGTAAAAAGAGGGAGAGAGATCTGAGCTGACCCAGGCATGCTCTGTCTCACCACGTGAGAAGACCCTCACCATGGCCACCACTGTGCTCTAGATTTGTCAATCTCCAGAACTGTTAGCTAAATAAACCTCTTGTCTTTATAAATTACCTGGTCTCAAGCATTTTGTAATAGCAGCAGAAAATGAACTTAAACACCATGCTGACCTCCTGAGCTGCTCCTTGCCCTAACCTGTCCTCAGTGTCTGTGTGCATCTTTCTGCCTCCCCCTTCTTTGTGTCTCTCTGTGTTTCTTTCCCAGCTCTGTGTCTCTCTCTTCCCTGGGTACAAAACAGAGTTTTAAAGTGTCTCTTGTTCGTCTAAGTTTTGGTCGGTTTCCCTCTTCACCTCTCCCAGACAAGCAGGAAGATGGGGCTGTGGAGCTCATGAGAACTGGAAGGAGTTGGTGGTGGTCAAGGAAGGAGTCCTAGCTCATTTCACTTTACTGCATTTGTGGGGAGAGTAGGCACTGGAGACTCATCTGTCTGTGGCTTTCTAGTACATAAAGCACTCTCTAATAATTTGTTTTGCTCCTTAAAAAATTGGGGGTGTGGGGATGTTTGTTTGACACAGGGTGTCTCTATGTAGCTCAGGCTGGCCTCAAACTCATCATCTTCCTTCCTGAGTGCTGGGATTACAGGTGTGCACCATCAAGCTCCTTTAATAGTTGTGTGAAGTGAGTACGACATTACTTAAGGTCCAAATCATGGCTTTCAAAAAATTTAAAATGCAGCCCCGGGCGTGGTGGCTCACACCGTAATCCCAGTGGTTCGGGAGGTGGAGGCAGGAGGATCACAAATTCGAAACCAGAGGCAGTCTGCGTAATTTAGCGAGACCCTGTCTCAAAAATTTAAAAAAAATATGGGCTGGGGGCACAGCTCAGTGGTCCAGCATTTGCAAAGCATGCAAGCACGAGGCCCTGGGTTCAACCCCCAGTACCGCAAAAAAAAAAAAAAAAAAGTTAAAAATGCAATATGCAATCATTGCAGATGAGCTAAAAAGAAAAAGAACAATGTGAACTTATCCAGCGATAGAGTGCCTATTCTTCCAGGCATGGTTCTAGGCCCTGGGCTGTGTCAAGCACCCCGATGGGAAAGACCACAGTGACAAGGCCACCCCTCCCTCCTGGAGGGTCCCAGCCCCAGGAGACCAGGTGCACCATCTGTTCAGTCCAGTGCTTCAGTGAGACCTCCCTGGTGCGGCTGCCTGGGCTGGGAATCTGAGCCCTTGGTTCTGGGCCAAGGCGCTCATTCTGGAAGGGGTCAGAGGAGCAGCTGGTGCCGTGGGAGGCTGGCAAGTGATTGTGGGGCTGGCCATAGCCACTTGGATTCCGCCTCTCGACTCAGGCCACTGATTCCGAGTGGCCAAGGCGGGTGGGCGCATGGGCACGTGACATGCTGGCTGCTGTGCACGCCCCTACCCACCCACCCCCACACACACAGGGCTCATGAGTGGATGTGGGCACCAGGCCCGGGAGCAGCAGGGAGCTTCCTAGTTGGGACTTTGCCTTACTTGCCCTGCTGGGCCCCTCCCAGCTGCTTTGGGCTTGGGCCTGTCCCTGGCTGTCCCCTGAGGCTTCCCACTGTCTGGCCCAGGCTTCTCCTAGAGCACCCCGGGGCCTCGTGGGGCACCTTCTGGGCCTCTGAGCTGTCCCCTTCAGAAAACCCTCTTCACTTCACAGCTGCTGGCCCTCAACCACCACCCCCAGCTACAGGCTGCCCAAGGAGGCTCACAGGACACCCATCCTCCCCTGAGAGGGACCAGGCGAGGGACAAGACCCCAAGAGGAGCCCTGGAAGGCCTCCCCCCTGATGCTTGCCATTTTGGGGGGAGCCTGCACTCACAGCCCAGGAAGTTGGTGGCTTGTGACCTCTGCTCCACCCATAGTTCCATCCATGCAGTCAGTGCCTCCCAAAGCTCTGGGTCCAGGCCCCAGGTGGCACAGGGGCAGGAGAGGGGCAGGCTCCCCTCCCATGGTGCAGTGGGTAGGTAGGGCCCCAGGGAACCTGCCTCCCTTTTAGACGTAATAGCCAGGATTCCTGCTCTGCACATTCCGGCCTGGCACCTGCCACCCCGCAGCCCCACCCCTACCGTTCCTCACCAGTATACGAGGGAGCAGGAGACAGCAGGGGCTGCAGAGAAGGCCTTTGGGAGGGGCCTCTCTGCTCACTTGGCCCCAGGGAGGGGGTGGTTCTGAAGGCGGGAGGGCTGGTGGCCTCCCACTGGGCTCTGTGGCCTCCTCGCACATTGCTGTCTCACTGGCTCGCTCTGGCAGGGGTCCTGGGTACCTGCCACCTGAAGATGGGCAGGGCTGAGGTCCAGGCAGCCTGGATCTACCCCTTCTTCTCCCCCAGAGGAAGGGGAAAGTGGTCCCCACAGCTCCTTGGCTGAGGCGTCCTGCAGTCAGAGCCGGGACGTCCAGAGCTGGGACGTCAGAGTTTTGTCACAGCCTGCACAGGCTCATTCAGGACTGGGCCAGGACCCTCCCAAGGCACTGTCCCTCACAGCAATGGCTGCAGAAATATTGGAAACCCTGGGAAGTCCCAGCAAATAATTCAGTGTTTTCTGAGCCTCATTGGTTTAGAGCAGGTGGCTTGAGTTCCCTGCTGAGAGGCAGAGTAGAGGAAGGGCTCTGGGTCACAGAGGACCCACTTTGCTCTGGCAGGAGCGGGAAGAGGGGGGCAGAACCCTGAGAGGGGAAAGGGGCAGGGGTCCTTGCTGCCCTGAATGTATTCTCTGAGTGACACTCTTCAACAGTTTTTAAAAGTAGGGCGTTGAGACACTTGTGGCTGAGGTAGTGACCTGACGTCGGAGGAAGGGGGCTCATGAGCTCCCCTTCATGAGCCTCCACATTACAAATTGCCTGAGCCTCTGCTCCTGGCAGCCCAGGATATCCGAGAACTTGGTGTGTGAATCCAGGCCACCCATCACCTAGGTTTCCTTCACAGGCAGCTTCGAGCCCAAAGAGTGCCTTTGTTTTTTGTTTGTTTGTTTTTTGCAGTACTGGAGTTTGAACTCAGGGCCTCGTGCTTGCATGCTTTGCAAGTGCCGGACCACTGAGCTGCACCCTCAGCCCAGTTTTTTATACTTTTTGCGACAGGGTCTCGCTAAATTACTTAGACTGCCTCTGGTCTCGAATTTGCGACCCTCCTGCCTCTGCCTCCCAAGCCACTGGGATTACAGGTGTGTGCCACTGTGCCCACGGATCCCATACAGCACCTTTGTGAGCAGTAGAAGGCCCTCTGATTGGGCACAGCCAGAGAGTCAAGGAGTGGTGGGTTTGGCCCCAGCCAGATGCCCTTGTGCAGTGCATGCCCTGTACAGCTGTACTCAGCAGCATTGGTGAGAGTATCTAGAAAGTCAGTCTTTATCAGCAGAGGCCAAAAAAGCCCAGAGGCTTTATCAGTCGAGGATGTTCAGGAGCCCCATCCCTTCTCCCACTGATCTCCCTGAGTACAGCCTTCTCAGATCACCGATGGCAAAGAACTATGAGACACTAGACAGAACTTCCTTTCTGCTCCTCAGCCAGTGCTTGTCTTCTTGAATTGGAGGGCTGAAGTAATTGGGCACATTCTTTTTTTTTTTTTTTTTTTTTTTTTTTTTTTTTTTTTTTTTTTTACTTACTTTTTGAGTCAGGGTCTCTCGAAGCCGCTGGGATTACAGGCGTGTGCCACCAAGCCCAGTTTGGGCACATTCTTCTAGACAATTCCAGCTCAATACTCCCACCTCTCAAGGGGCATCAAACAGAGTCAAGGACATCCTAAGTGGATGCTGAGTCTAGCCCAGTCTGGACTACCCAGGGCATCATATTCCTCGCTGGAGTCCTAGGGGCCCAGGAATTCCCCTGTAGCTTCCCAGATTTTTTGTATCTCTGCCTCTAACAGTTCTGGGGCAGTAAGGTCTGGATACTCCCCAACCCCTGTAAAACCCCCCTTCTCCACACTCAGTAATTCCAGTCATTTAGCATTTCCTAGGATGCACCTGAACCTTTTATTATTCTCAACTGCAGATTTATGTTTTCCGTGTCCTTCTGGCATTGTGGCATTTGGGAGTAAAAAAGGGCGTTAGGCCCCATGCTTGCCTGTGGGGTTTCTAGACAGCTGCGGGTCCAGGGACCATCACGAATGCAGAAACAGTTGGTTTCAGATGTGGAAACCCAAACACAAAAGTATCTGAGTTACCTGTTCCAAGAATTCCCATCCCATCCCACCAGACATGGCTTTTGCTGCTTGAACATCCATGAATCCAAATAGAGCCAGAATAATAGACATGGTTTCAGTATAGGACATCTCAAAGAGTGTCTGGTCCATGAGCAAGGACCCAGAAAAGGGAGCTCTTGATATTAGGGGTGCAGAAGGTAAGGTGCAGCCCTGGAAAGGAAGGTGTTAGGATGGAATTATAGAAACTCTTCTAGGCAATGGGGCATGGTGGCACAGGCCAATAATCTGAGCGACTCAGGAGGCAGAAGCAGGAGGATCCCCTATTTGAGGCCAGAGGCAGCCTGTGTAACTTAGTAAGACCCTGTCTCAATTTTTTAAAAAAGGGGCTGGGGTTGCAGCTCAGTGGCAAAGCACTTGCAAAGTATATGTGAGACCCTGGGTTCAGCCCCCTAGTATTGCAGAAAAGAAAGAAACGAAAAAGAGAGAGAAAGAAAAGAAAGAAATTGTTCTAGCACTCTGTGTGTGCAGGGCTAGGGATTGAACCCAGGGTCTTGTGCATGCTAAGTGCACGCTGTATCACTGAGCCACACTTCTAGCCCCTGGAAATTGTTCTAGAAAACCGGCCAGAGGCTGGCAAAGAAACTCAAAGGAGCCAGGGGAGCTGGTTGGGGGCTTGAGATGAGGTGTGGAGCCTAGCCTGGCAGGTTCTATCTGGGCCCTGCTCTGGAGGGAACGTATCTGCTGAAGGAAGCACACACGGGTGGGATCCAGGGATGCTCAAAGTGCTGAGTCTTTGCTAGACCTGTGGCTTTGGCCCTTCCACCTCCCCCACCCCTCCCCCACCCCCAGCTGCACTCCTCTCTCACAGTTGTTGTTGTTGTTAGGTGCTGCCAAGTTGTGTCCGACTCATAGCGACCCTTATAGGGTTTTCAATGGCAGATTATTTCAGGATTGCCTCCGGAATGGGTTGCCACGTCCTTCTCCCGTTTTTGCGGTGCTGGGAATCGAACTCGGGACCTCAGAGACTGCAGAGCGGCGCTCTACCAACTGAGCTAAATCTCCCACAGTGGCCTCCCAAAAATCAGACAAAGACCCCTTCCTTCCTTGGGGATACTGCCCTGTCCCTCCTTGGTGGCCCTGAAAACTGGTTCCTTCCTGCAGCGGCTGCTGGAGGGCCCAGAGCCCTCTGCCCACAGAGAGTCACACCCTGAGGAGGTGGCCATCATGGGGGTGATTCTGCTTGGCTGGGGGTCTAGTCAGCCCCTTGGGACCCCAGCTCCTGCCAGCAAGGCCTGGGAGAGGGCACCCATGGCTCTTTGCCCAGGCGGCTCCCACCCTCCCCACGGCCCAGAGTAACAGGCAGCCTTGGTGACAGGCTGCTGAGCTCCTGGCTGGGATAGGGCCTTGCCTTGGGCCTGCCGCCATGACTCCCTGGAAATCCTTCCTCTTCCTCCTCCTCCCTCCCCCTCTGCCTCCTCCCTCGAGCGGAGAGTGAGCTGGGTTCACACTAGACTCCTCACCCTGCGTGACTCATCTCTGTGTCCCAGAGGGAGGCAGTCAGAGGTCAGAGTCCAGATTCTTGGAGGTTTCACCTTGGCCTTGGCCTTGCCTCCGACCTAGAGACTTAAAGTGGTGAAGACCCTTAGCTAATTGGGATGTTGTTGTTAGGTACTGTCAAGTGGCGTCTGACTCATAGTGACCCTATGTACAACAGAACAAAACATTCCCCGACACTGTGCCATGCCCAGCTCTATGTCAGTTCTCAGCTATTCATAGGGCTGTCTGTGGCTGATTGTTTGGGGAGTGGGTTGCCAGGTCCTTCTCTCATTTTTGTGGTGCTGGGGCTCGAATACAGAGCCTCAGAGAGCACAGAGCAGCGCTCTACCAGCTGAGCTAAACCCCAGCCCCGGCTTATTGGGATAGTTAATTTTATGTGTCAGCTTGGCTAGACTACGATATCCAGGTTTTTTTTTTTTTTTTGATCAAACATTAGTCTAGATGTGAATGTTAGGATATATTTTTAGATGTGATAAACATATAAGTCAATAGAATTAGAGTTTTAAAAAAGAAGATAACCTTCCACAATATGGGTGAGCCTTGTCCAATCAGTTGAAGCCCTAAGGGAAAAAAGAGGGTGCCTGAGGAAGAAGGAAGTCTACCTCTGGCTGTGCTTCAGCCATAAGACTGCAGTGTCAGCCGGGTGCGGTGGCACACACCTGTAATCCCATTGGCTCCGGAGGCCGAGGCAGGAGTATCACAAGTTCGAGACCAGAGGCAGTCTGCGTAACTTAGCGAGACCCTGTCTCAAAAAGTAAAAAAAAAAAAGGCGGGGGAGCTGGGGGTGCAGGTCAGTGGTCCAGCACTTGCAAAGCATGCAAGTGTGAGGTCCTGGGTTCAACCCCCAGTACCCCCCCACACACACACACACAAAAAAGACTTCAGTGTCAGCTCTTCCCGGGGTCTCTCGCCTGTCAGCCTGCTTTGCAGATTTCAGACTTGCTATCCCCCTCATCATGCAAGCCAAATCCTTAAAATAAATCAATTTCTTTTCCTGTCTCTCCCTACTTTCTCCCTCTACACATCTGTTGATTCTGTTCTTTGGAGAACCAAGGGCCAGTGGCCTAGAGAGGCGGAGTTAGGAACTTCTGGGGTCCACTTATTCCTCTCACGCCTTCACTGTTGAAGACAGCCTTCCAGACCTCAGTTTCTCACTCTGAGAAATGGGCTGTACCTTCAAACTCTCTCCTACTGGGAAAATGGCTTCATAGGAAGCCAGAGGATCCTCCAAGTCATTCCTCAGCCTCTTTGCCTAATAATCCCTTGATGATGGACCATGGGGAGGGACAAAGAGACTTAAATGCATTTGCTGGAAGGTATAAACAGCTGATTTGATTATTTCCCAAGCAAAGAGATTATTAGGAGGGCACTGTGTGACAAAGTGCTAAGAATTCACGGAATGTGGGAGCTGTGGACCTCAGAGACCATGTGGCCAGTGACTTTCTGCAGAATCCCAGTTGCACAAGAGGCTCTGGGAAAGCAAAGGAAGGGTTTGGAAAATAAGTTTGGGAAATACTGCAAATGCCACCTCCTTTTGGAGTCAGAAAGCACAGGAGGGCTGGGGATGCAGCTCAGTGGTAGAGCAGGTACTTTGCGTGCCCAAAGCCCTGGGTTCCATCCCCAGCACCAAAATTTAGAAAAAAAAAAAAAAAAAAAGTGGGGGGGCACAGAGGTGCAGTCCTGTAATCCCAGCAACTCAGGAGGCGGAGGCAGGAGGATTGCGAGTCCAAGGCCAGAGAGAGCCTGCACAATTTAGCAAGACCATGACTCAAAATAAAAAACAAAAAAGGAGGTTGGGCCGGGCGCGGTGGCGCACACCTGTAATCCAAGCCTCTCAGGAGGCGGAGATGGGAGGATCGCAAGTTCGAGACAGAGGCAGTCTGTGTAATTTAGCGAGACCCTGTCTCAAAAAAAGTAAAAAAAAAAAAAAAAGGGCTGGGAGCACAGCTCAGTGGTCCAGCACTTGCAGAGCATGCAGGCGTGAGGGCCTGGGTTCAACCCCCAGTACCACAAAAAAAAAAGGGAGGGTACAGACCATCTGGCCCGTGACTTCCCGTGGGGGTACAGCTCAGTGGTAGAGCACTTACCAAGTGTATGTGAGGCCCTGGGTTCAACCCTGGGATACCACAAAAATAAATAAATAAATAAAATAAACTGCAGCAGTCAAGATGTCTAACAGGAGAAAAAAATCAGTGGTTGGTTGTTGAATTCTCTGTGTTCCATACCAGGTTGGTCCAACTCCCTGCTTTCTGCCATACATGGGACGAACAAGCCATTGCACCTGTTGCCACCTACACTTTGTAGGTGGGAAAACTGCAGCGTAGCCCAGGTCCACCTGTGACTTAGGGAGTATCCTGTGACTGGAACCAGGTCACCAGCCCCCACCGGGAGCCACTCTGGTGGCACTGTGACCATGGGGGCGTACAACAAATCCTCCAAGCGGCTTCATGGACTAGCCTAAAGAGAAAGCATCATTTTGTATTTATTTGTTGCTACTGCTGTTCCTTGGATTTTAATTAAATTACACATGGCCTTGGCCAGGCATCTGTTTCCAGAGGCCAGTTCCCTGCAGAGGGTGTCATTTTTAAAGACTTCAAAGTTAAAACACAAACAGCAGGCAGCCATGAAGCCCCTCAAGGAGGGTAGCTGCCAGACATGCCGTCCAGCCTGCTGGCCACCTGGCCACCAAAGGCTATGGGGCTAGGAGCACGAGAGGCAGGAGCCGCCCCTGGGGGACAGCAGCCCTGGGTGAGGAGACCAGAAAATGCCACTGCTTGGCCCTCGCCCCTCGGCTAGACTGTGCAAGTCTTCCAGGGGAAGCCAGTGGCCTCTATCAGCAGCTTCTTGGCACGGGCTTCCACAGACCAGGCCTCCCTGGCAGAATCAGGCTGGGGTCAGGCAGCTGGGGGCTAATGGGCATCTCCTTAGGTGCCAGGCTCCATGGGCCCATGGGAGTGGTAGGCACTGAGGCAGGCCACCCTCAAGAGGTGACTGCTGGGGGTGGACCAGGGGTGGGTAATGTCACCCTCGGAAGAGACCTCGGCTTCAAACAGGCTCCTGTGCATTGAGTGTTTCTGTTGAGAGAGGGGAGTGAGGTGGTGCCTTTCATTGCTTTTGTGAATCTCTTTTGCTCTGGTGTTTCCCAAGCATGAACAGGGCAGCTCTGGCTCCTAACTTAACAGTCCTCCCTCTCTGGATGAGCTGGTGCTCCCCTCCCCAGAAAAGAGGAGCTGCTTTTTCTGGACTCTGCAGGGCAAACCCTTCATCTGCACAATGCTGTCCTTAGTGTTAGGGACATGTGCGCACATACACACAAACAGACATGTACACACACACACACACACACACACACACACACACACACACACACACACACAGAGGCTACTGACAGCTATGCTTTCTAAGAAACACACCATTAGGTGATCTTACGCGAACATTCTAGGAGCACTTATATACACGTAGATGGTACAAGTCAATCACTCCATGTAGCCTCAGTTGCAATCAAGAGACATGCTAACTGCTGGGCTTGGTGGCGCACATCTATAATCCCAACACTCGGGAGGCTGAGGAAGGAGGATCACATGTTTGAGGCCAGCCTGGGCTGCATAGTAAGATCCTGTCTCAAGTAAACAAACAAGGAGATGCTGTAAACATAAGATGTATAAAACAGCTGCTGGCATAACACAGCATCTTGTTTTACAGTGAACTGTTTTTTTGTAAGTAGGAGTACATGCTAAAATAACAATTAAATATCTGGAAAGAGGGCTGGGATTTTAGCTCAGTTGGTAGAGCACTGCTCTGCAGTCTCTGAGGTCCCACGTTTGATTCCCAGCATCACAAAAATGAGAGAAGGATGTGGCAATCCACTCCCCAGGCAACCCTGAAACAGTCAACCATTGAAGACCCTATAAGGGTCACTATGAGTCAGACATGACTTGATGGCACCTAACAACAACATCTGGACAGAGATACACATACACTCCTACTGTAATGTGATTCAGCCAAGGAGGGGCCCTCACCAGAACCAGCACCATGCTATTTGGACTTCCAGCTGCCAAAACTATAAGGCTCTCAAGGGAAATTTATAAGGAACCAGCCCAAACTGTCCAGTCATTCTGACCTACCCCTTTTGGGTAACCTAGAATAAACTTTGCTCATTATAATACTAAATTCTCTACCCAAAAGCATTTTTTAAAACATGCTATCTATGAAAAAGAATGATGATGAACTGAGCATGTTGAAAAATGCATCTGCCTCTACAGGTGATGATAGTCTTTCCTGTATGAATATGGATAAGTTTCTCTGATAAAAGCCCTTTGTCTTATTTGCTTGAGGAGATAGTTCTTTGGGAATTATTTCCGGTGCACTGCTTACTTGCTGCAAGTAATAAACCTTCCTTCACAATTAAAAAAAAGTGTAGTATAGTAAATACATAAACAAGTAACACAATTTTTTATTATTGTTATCAATTGAATGTGAAATGTCCCCCACAGACTCACATTTTGAATGCTTGGCCCTCAGCTGATGGTACTGTTTTGTGAGGTGGTAGAAACCTTAGGAGGTGGGGCCTAGCTGGAAGAAATAGGTCATGGGAGGTTATATTATCTGTGGCCACTTCCTGTCTCGCTCTCTGCTTCCTATCCACCATGATGAGAGCTGTTCCGTCATGCCTTCCCAGCTGTGATGGACTAAACCCTCTAAAACTGTGAGCCAAAATAAATCTTTCCTCCCTTAAGTTGTTTCTGTCAGGTATTTGGTCACAGCTATGAAAAGGCAACTAACACAATTATCACCAAATATTATGTGCTGTACATAGTTGTACGTGCTGTACTTTTATACAACTGACAGTACAGTAACACCACAAACTCTTGAGTAATACAGTGTGCTAAGATGTTATGATGGCTTTGACATTATTAAGTAATAGGAGTTTCTCAGCTCTATTGTAATCCTGTGGGACCCCCAATGTATATATCATCTGTTGCTGCCTAAAGTATCATTATGCAATACAAGTATATGACTACATTGTAATTTTCTCAATATTCAAGATACTGAAGTTGAAAACTTAGTGTTTCTATAAGCTTAACAGGTTTAACTTACCAATGTAATTATTCTGTTCATGAATCTAGTAAATTTAAACAATTGCATTCAAGGGCAGGGGGTTTATTACTTAGGTAATTAAATTTTGTTAAGGATCTTTTCTTTCACCGGTCACAGTGGCACACACCAGTAATCCCATCAGCTCAGGAGGCAGACACAGGGGGCTCGTAAATTCAAAGCCAGAGGCAGCCTGTGTAACTGAGTGAGACTGTGTCTTAAAAAGGAAAAAAAGTGAGCTTGGGGTTCAACTCAGTGGTAGAGTACTTTCAGACCATTTGTGAGGCCCTGGTTTTAGCCCTCCAATACTGCCAAAAACAAACAAACAAAAACAAAAGACTTTTCTCTCTTTTTCCTTTTTTTTTTTTTTTTTTTAAATGGTGCTGGAAATGGAACCCAGGCCTCACACACACTAGGCACATGCTCTGTCACTGAACTACACCCTAGACCCCTTAAAGATCTTGAAGTGACTTTTCTAAATTTAACATACCTAGTTTTTTTAAGTTTATCAACACCCTAAAAAACAGGTCTTTCCCAGACTCCTAAACAGTTGCTAAAATTTAATAAATTCAGCTTTTAAGAGACTGTGGAGTTCTCTTACACATTTCAAAACTGTTGCAAGCTTAACTGAATCCTCCTTCAGTGTTCTGCTTAAAATCATAAGCCCAAAATCAATTTCTCAATTACCCATTTAAAATTGGAATTGGGAGGGCAATCTGTCAGATACTCTGAGATGCTTAATGCTCTTGAACTTTATGGTGTGTGAAATACCAGATTTATACATCCCTAAGCTTACTCAGACTTAATTTCCCTCAGTAGCCCTGTAATTCTAGCCCTTTCTGGGTTAAGGACATGCTGTCACTGAGGAGCAATTCCAGTCTCCAGAGCAAATCTTCACCCTCCGAGTGCCCCCTCCAGGGGGTGATCTCAGGCCCCAGCATCTGGAACAGTGACTCGCTTCCTCTTTCTGATCCTCTACCTCTACCATCGCCAAACGCCTCCTGTCCCCACTCTCATTGAGACAGCTCTGCGGCTGGATTAGATTCTATTTATTGCTTGATCCCTTCAGTGTTCTTCCCCTGTTCTTCCAGCCCTCAGGGCCCTGCCTTTTGCAGGTATTTAATAGCATCTTTTTGGATCCTAAGATCTTGCACCCTAAGCCATGCTAATGACGAGAATCTCGGGGAACCAGGGGTCCCTCTTGAGCATACACTTCCCATTGGGTACGGAAATCCTATTGCAACACCAACACCTCTGCTTACATACTTCCAAAAACTGCGAGCTCACCACTATTTTCTGTCATAGTAAACTACACGTAATATGTTAGTCAGCTTTCCGTTACTATAATAAATAACCTGAGATCATCAACTTATATGGAGGAAAGGTTTGTTTTGGCTGACAATTTTGGATGTTTCGGCCCATGATTGGTTGGCTCATTGCTTTGAGCTTGTGGTGGCATGTCATGGAGGGAGTACATGGCAGAGCAAAACCATTTATCTGATGGCCAGAACATGAAGGAGAGGAAGAGAAAGGGGCTGAGGTTACACTATCCCCTTTAAGGGCATGCCCCCAAAGTTTGAACACCTCCCACCAAGCTCAACCTCTTTAAATTTCACCACTTCCCAATAGTACTATGGACTGGGGTCCCAGACTTTAACCTAGGACCTTTGAGGGATCATACCCAAACCATAGCACAAAACATAAAATTTACCATGTGGGCATATATATATATATATATATATATATATGAATGATTTATTCCTCAGAGTTCTGGAGGCTGGGATCCTAAGAGTCCAGGATCAAGGACCAGTAGCTTTCATGTCTAGTGAGGGCCCGGGTTCTGCTTCCAAGATGGCACCTGGAATGCCTTGTCCTGGGAAAGCAGAAGAGTTGAAAAGGCCTAGCTCATCCTCTTGAGCTCTTTCATAAGATATGAACCATTTTAAGTTCAGTCATTAAATACATTCACAACAATCAAAAATGTGCCACCATCACCAACACCCACCTCCAGAACATTTTCATCTTCTCAAACTAAATCTCTGTACCCATTAAACAGTGACCCCCTAATCTCCCACCTCCCATTCTAGCCCCTAGCAGCCACCATTCTACTTTTTACCTTTAAGAAATATGCCTCTCTTGTAGTTATTGTTGTTAGGTGCCTTCGAGTTGGGTCTGACTCATGGTGACCCTATGTACTACAGACGAAACACTCCCGGACACTGTGCCATGCCCAGCACTGTGTCAGTGCTTCTCAGCCATTCATAGGGTTTACAATGGCTGATTGTTTCGGGAGTGGGCTGCCATGTCCTTATCTCAAGCCTACAGCACCTTGTATTCCCAGGCAGTCTCCCATCAAGAACTAACCAGGCTTGACCGTGCTTAGCTTCTGAGATCTGATGAGATCGGACACCAGGGTGATACAGCTATAAACATGCCTTTCTTGGTCCTTCATGTAAGTGGAATCATGTGCTAGTTGTCCTTTTGCAACTGGCGTATTTCACTTAGTGTAACGTCCTCAAGGTTCATCCATGTTGGAGTATGTGTCAGAGTTTCCTTCCCCATTCGTTCATAACTGTTCATTATCATAATGAGCTGGGAGCCATCTTGGAGCAAGTGGTCTTGGTCCTTCAGGAAGCATTTCTGACCAGCCCCACCCTACTGTGGGAGCAGACAGCCCAGGAGTGTGTGTTGGTACGTGTTCCCACAGATCCCCGGGGCTGGGGGACAGCAGGTAGCTTTCTGGCAGTGTGGTCCTTGGTGACCTGCTGCTGTGCTCTTGGCTGGGGTCAGCAGCAGCAGAGGAGGGAAGGGTCCTGGCCCCCTGGCCCTGGACTTTCTTACCTTTTGCCTGTTCCGTGCCCTGGGAAGAGTGCCACTGGGCTCTCCAGCCGGTGTGTTCATTTTCTAGGGCTGCTGAACAAATTCCCACCAGCTGGGTAACTTCAAACAGCAGAAATTTGTTCTCTGACAGCGTTGGAGGCCAGCAGTCTGACACTAGGGTACCAGCAGTGCTGCAGTCCCTCCAGAGGCTCTGAGGGAGATTTCACTCTCCCGCTTCCAGCTTCTGGTGTCTGTCCCACATCGCGCCCCGCTTTGCCTGCCCCCTCCTGTCACCACCTTCTTTGTGTCTCTTATAAAGGGCACTGGTATGGCATTTAGGGCCCACCTGGATAAACAAGGATGATCTCATCTCAAAAGCCTTAAATTAATCACATCTGCAAAAGACCCTTTCTCCAAATGAGGTCACCTTCTCTGGTTCCAGGGATGAGGGCCGGGCATGTCTTTGGGGAGGGCCCTGTTCAACCACTGAATCCCACGTCTGTACCTCACTTTCAGTGTGTTCATACACCCCAGGCCTCCCCTCCCTTCCCCGTGACATTTTGAAGACCACCCCTCTCCCTAAGCCACCGTAGTCTTCCAGAGAATTAAGTCCCTGCTCCAGGCTCTTTAGCCTGGCTTCAGTCCTGGCTTCTCTCCCTGGTGGCTTCCTGGGGCTGCGTTTCCCTAACAGCACCTGACATTTCCCTCTCTTCCCCTGGGATTCCCCTGGAAGGCAAGACAGAATGTCGCAGGAAAGCGGGGCAGGAGTTGGGGCACCCAGCTGCCGCTGGTGTCCCCCAGGCTGGTCCCTCGGGAGGAAGCGCAGCAGCCCGCTCCGCTTCCTGCCTGCCCTCTGCGCTCTAATTAAGTTCCTTCTGGTGGGCCGCGTTTGATTACCACCTCATTAGGCAGCTTTGCACACTGGGCCCCCCCGGCTGCCATCTCCAGGCTGTCTACCTTGGCTGCTTGGCATGCAGAGCGCGCCGCCGCCCTCCCCTCCTGGCTGGTTGGTGCAGGAACTGCGGAGTCACGCCTGGAGGGGAGAGGCGGTGCCAGCTCCGTCCCCGCGGGCCCGTGGGTTTGAAACCTCAGGTTCAAAGGCAAACGGGGAGTTGAGGTTTAAAAGAGAAGGTGCCTGGCAGCCCCCTCTGTGGCGTCTCCCAGCGCTCCTCTCACAAACCTCAGGAGACACCCCCAAAAGACGAACGTTCTGAGAGGAACCTCCTGGCTGTCAGACAGGTGGAGCTGGGCCAAGAACTAAGCGGGACATGGGTCCCCCTGAGAAAGGTAGGAGCCGCTTTCTCCCTCTGTCTCAGGACTTCGCCTATCACAACGTCAGGCGGCTGACCCTGTGCTGCGCAGGATGATTTTGGGGTAGGAAGAGAGCTGCTGCCCTTTCATCGCACCCTCTGCCACGCCTCCCCTGCGTCCATCCAGAGAGAGCAGCTCAGAGACCACCAGGCAGGAATGGAGAGAGCGTGATCCGAGACATGTGGCCACCGGCCCCACTCGGCCCACGTCCAGCATGGCCGGCGGGCTCAGCCAAGGGCAGGACACGTCCTGGGGGACTACTGTAGATTTTCCACTGCAGGAGATCTGGGCTGCGGGCGTGAGCGAAGATGTCCCGTCTCAAGGTCAGAGTCACTAGCTGGTGCCAACAACAGCCCAGGACTGGGCTCCTCAGCAAGCCAGAGCCTAGAGACAGCCAGGAGGACGAGGACATGCTGTTGACCGTGGTCTCCCTCTATCTCACCGTCTTCAAGGGTGAGCAAGTGGGGAGGAACAAAGCCTGGATGTGGGATGAATACCACGGAACCTGAACCCTGACCTCTAAAATTGATCTATATAGCAGGATCCCAAAGAAATGAACTCGGACAGGAAGAAGGCCGAAAAGGTCACAAAAAAAGAGGCCAAGCCGAGATGGAAAAGAAAACCAGCGAGATGAAAGGAGAGATGAATGAGCAAAATAAGAATCTCAAGGACATGAAATGCCAGCGACTGGAGATCCTTACTGGCCACAGCGAATGTAGCCATGTTGCCATGGAATGTGAAATCAGTAGCGAAGAAGGCCATCCCGAGACCCCCCTCCCCACTCCACAAGGACATATTATTGAAAGAACACCAAAAAAGATAAATTCAGAGATACTGAGAGCAGACATTGGTTTTCGCTAGGAAGACAAAGGATGAAAAAAGGTTTGTGTTTATAGATGGAAAGACCCCAGCCTTTCTCTGAAGGTTAATTCAGAGAAAACACATTCACCACTGGACACACCGTGACCAAAATCTTAAAAAACCCACCAGGTGTAGTGATGTGCACCTGTAGTCCCAGCTACTCAGGAAGCTGAGACAAGAGGATAGCTTGAGCCCAGGAGTTCAGGGGCAGCCTGGGCAACATAGCGAGACTCATCTCATAAGAAAAAACAAATTTTTTTAAATAACCAAGTGTGGGTCGGGCCTGGTTAGTACTTGGATGGGAGACTGCCTGGGAATACCAGGTGCTGTAGGCTTGGGAGATGGACCTGGCAACCCCCTCCCAAGTGTTGAGTAACAGGGAGAATAACAAGGCCAGATGTATGTGCCGCATCCTGTGTTCCCTCCTTTCTGAAGAACGTGTCTGTGTTTGCCTGCCTGGGTCTTGAGCCCTTTTTTGGAACTGTGGTAAAATGCACGTGAAGTAAAGTTTATCATTATAGATTTTTTTTTTCTTCCAGTGCTGGGAATAGAACCCAAGACCTTATGTATGCTAGGCAAGTGCTCTACCACTGAATTACATATCCAGTCCCATTGTAACCATTGTTAAGTGTACAGCTCAGAAGTACAGAGGACATTCACATTGTGCACGCAATCTCCAGAACACTTCATCTTGCAAAGCTGAAACTCAGTACCCATTAAGCACCAACTTCTCATTCCCCTTCCCCAGTCCCTGGCACCCACTGTTCTACTCTGTCTCTATGAGTTATACTACTCTTGGCATCTCATACCATGTAAGTGGAATCATATAGTATTTATCCTTCTGTGACTACCTTATTTCACTCAGCATAATGTCCCTAAGGTTTATCCATGTTAAAGCATGCATCAGAATTTCCTTCCATTTTAAGACTGAGTAATATTCCATTGTATGTATATTTCACATTTTGTTTTCCCATTCATCTGCCAGTGGACACTTGAGTTGCTCCCACCTTTTCTCTATTGTGAATAGCGCTGCTATGAACATGGCGGTACAAGTATCTCTTTGAGAAACTACTTTCAATTCTTTTGGTTGCATACCCTAAAGTGGAATTCCTGAATCTTATGGTGATTCTGTGTTTAATTTTTTTGAGAAATTGCCATACCATTTTCTGTAGTGGCTGCACGATTTCACATTATGACCAGCAATGTACAGTTTCCAGTTCCTCTGCCCCCTGTCCAATACTTGTTATTATCTGAGGGCCTTAGGGGGATTTTTTGGGTCTGAAAACTGGATCAACCAGAGGGGATAAGATGATTTGTATTAGAAAGAGAACTGAGTGCCAAGAGGGTTATGGGGTAGCAATGAGAAACTGAAGGGCAATTGGGGGAGTCGAGGAGATACAAGGAAGGGATTTTAGAAATTTGAGGGGCATCATGAATCGGATGCCCATCTGATGACTTGGCTAGATTGTCATAAAGATACCAGCTGTGGTATTGGCAGCATTGTTTGTTGAACTGATGTTTCTAGGAAGGGAATAGTGTGCTAGGAGTTTCCAGGAGACGCAGCTGGAGTTTAGTGGCAAAGAAAGCCCTGTAAGCACCTGGACTTGACAAAGCAGGTGAAGGCAGGTGCAGTGATGCACACCTGTAATCCCAGCCCTTCAGACGCTGAGGCTGGAGGATCTCGAGTTCAAGGCTACAAAGTGGGCTCCAGGTCAGCCAGGGTTCCGCAGTGAGACCATGCCTCACAAAGAAAGAAAAAGCAGGTGAAGAAACAAAACCCAGACAGCCACGAAGTTGTCTGCATTACCGAATACCAGAAGGCAGCCAAGTGACATACGTGACATTTTGAAGAGAGTGTCTAATGAGCCCACTTGTCTTCAGGTGTGACTTCAACCTAAAGGAATTTTCATAATCTCAAGCTATGTGTTCCTTCTGGGGAGAAATAAAATACAGGGTAATTGACATTCCCCAGCAATGCAAGAATAGTACGGAAAAAAAAAAAACTACAAGTGTGAGTGTGACTACGGGCAGGGAGCAAGGAGCAACAGCAGGCTCTGTGCCAAATGACGTGTGTATGTGTGTCCGAGCCTGAGTGCAAAATGCCAGATTTGATCATCAATAGAGTCATTTTCACATTTTAGAAAACAATAATAATAGCAGAAGCCTGGATCCAAAATCTCCAATTATACCAACAAAGGCCAAGAAAGGAAGGCTGTAACCCACAGGCAAAGGCTGAGGTTCCCTGCAGACCATCCACTGCAGCTCAATTCTAGGTTAGTGCTGTGGTTGGGATGTGCCTTGTCCTTGCCAACACTCATGTTGAAGTTTGGTTGCCAACATAATGGTGTTGGGAAACGGAGCCTTTAAGAGTGAGTAAAATCTTTCTCAGCCTGCACCACCGTGGCGCCCGATTCTATCAGATCTCAGAAGCTAAGCAGGGTCGGGGCTGGTTAGTACTTGGATGGGAGACCGCCTGGGAATACCAGGTGCTATAGGCTTCGGAGAAGAACCCAGCAACCCACTCCCAAAAAAAAACCTCCCATTGAAAACTCTATGAATAGCAGAGAAGCACTGACAATACTGTTTCGCCTATTGTACGTAGGGTCGCTGAGTTGGACACTGACTCAACAGCACCTAACAGTAACAACAACAAAATCTTTCTCGTGAGATTGGATTAGTTCTCACCAGAATAGATGCATTCTCTGGGGAACAGCTCATTGCAAAGGGGATCAGCGCCTTTGTCTGCTCCTCTCTCCCTCTCCTCCATACACTCCAGTTCACCACTCTTATGTGTGCTTCCATGATGTGATTCTATCCACAGGGTTATGATGGCATGAGGCCCTTTCCAGATGTGGCCACCCAGTATTGAACTTCCAAGTCTCCAGAACCATGAGCTAAATATAAATCTCTTTTCTTTATAAATTACCCATTCTCAGGTATTCTATTATGTTATGGTTAGGTGCTGTTGACTTGGGTCCAACTCACAGCAACCCAATGTACAATAGAAAAAAATACTCCCCAATTCTGTGCCAGGCACACCATCTTTTTTTATGTTTAAGCCCATTGTGCACACACAGTGCAGACACTGTGTCAATCCATCTAGTTGAGGGTCTTCCTTTTTTTCCATTGACCTGCCACTCTCCCACCACTCTGCACTCTTTTTCCAGGGATTGGTCCCTCCTGACAACATGTCCAAAATATGTCAGACACAGTCTAGCCATCCTTGCTTCCAAGGAGCACTCTGGTTGCATTTATTCTAAGCCAAATCTGTTGGTTCTTTTGGCAGTCCATGAAGTATTCAGTATTTGTCTCCAGCACCGTAAGTCAAAAGCATCAATCCCTCTCCTGTCTCCCTTACTCACTGTCCAGCTTTCACAAGGATATTGTTACAGCAACAGAAAATGGACTAAGTTTCTGGGTCCTTTTCCCCATGATGCCAGCTCTCTCGTGTTCTCTAGGTGAAAAATCTGGGACCCAGTCTCTTTGGTTGATGTTGCTTCTTCTTTTCAACACCAGCTGTGGCTATGGATCTCCCCTGTGCCCCTTCCCACCACCACAGAAGCTGTGCCTGCATAGACCACGAACCTCACTGGAGAGTCAGGGTAATGGGAGACTGGAAAGATGAAGCCAGCTGTGTGTCCATAGGAATTTTTCCAGATTCCGAGGGAAGGCCTGGGAAGCTCAACCCTTCTCACGGGGCTCCCCAGTTCCTCCCCTCTATTAGCCCCTTTCTCCCAGAATAACATATTCTTCTATCCCAGCTGCTCTCAAATCTTTGTTTGTTTGCTTTTTAGTTCAGGATCCCTTTACAGTGTTTAAAGTTATTGAGGACTTCAAAGAGGTTTTCCTTATGTGGGTCATATCTAACACAAGTTACAGTATCAGAAATTAAAAGAAAGATTCATTTAAAATTAGTAATAATAAGGGAGACAGAGGTATTGATCAAAGGACATATAGAGTTAGATAAAAGAGGAAAAGTCCAGAATAGGCAAATATGTAGAGACAGAAAGTAGGTAAGTGCTTGCCGGAGGCCCAGTGGGGGAAGACAGGAAGGAGCGAATGATTGTGGAGCTTTTTGGGTGATGAAAATGTCTTAAAATTGATTTTGGTCATGGTTGCACAAGTCTGTGACTATACTAAAACCATCAGATTATACACTTTTTTGGTGGGGGGTTTACTGAGCATGGAACCCAGGGCCTCACACGTGCTCAGCATGTGCTCTGCTCCTGAGCTACATCCCCGGCCCCAGACTCTGTACTTTAAATGAGTGAATTGTACAGTATGTGAATTACATCTCAACAAAGCTGGTTTTTTAATGAAAAATAAAAAATAAAATTAATGTTGGGTGTAGTGGCACACGTCTGTAATCCCAGCCCTCAGGAGGTGGAGGTAGGAGGATCACAAGTTCAAGGCCAGCCTGGTCCACATAGAGAGTTCAAGGCCAGCCTTGTCTACATAGAGAGCTCAAGGCCAGCCTGGGCTTTGCAGCAAGACACCGTCTCAAAAATAAATAAATAAAATTACCAATAGACTCGCGTGGGAGAAACAAGTTTTTACAAAAGTAACAAAATTTTCCAAAAGAAATAAATGTGTGAGAAGAGGGCCACTGTTCCACATTTTTGTGACTCTCAGATATGTGGCTTCCTGGAAAGCAGCTGGCTCCCCAGACTTGCTGCTTCTGCATTCCGTCTCGTGTGACAGGTTGTTTTGGTTGATGTCTGTGAAGAAATGCCGATGTCACACAGGTTATGTCATCGGAAAAGCAGCCCCTGCCGAGCCCCACAAGAGTCTTTTTATTTTTTATTTTTATTATTTATTTATTTATTTATTTATTTATTTGCGGTACTGGGGGTTGAACCCAGGGCCTTGCGCTTGCAAGCTCTGCACGTGCTGGACCACTGAGCTGCACCCTCAGCCCATTTTTTACTTTTTTTGAGACAAGGTCTCGCTAAATTACACAGACTGCATCTGGTCTCAAACCTGCGATCCTCCTGCCTCCGCCTCCCCAAGCCGCTGGGATTACAGGCGTGCGCCACCACACCTGGCTCCCCACAAGAGTCTCGAGGGCCCCTCCCCCAGGTCTTCATACTTTGGGAAATGCTGTTTTGGCCCCCCATGTGAATCTCTACTCACTTTTTGGAAGCACAGGACCACTGTGGCTAACCCCATTGCAACAAGTCCCCCAACCTGCTTATTCCAGCTCATATCACCTTGGGGGGCCCATCCTCAGGATGCCAAGTGTGTCTGTGGCCGCTGGGTGCAGCAGCCTAAAGTCAGGGAGCAGGTAATGACTGGAGGTCAGGCCAGCCGCACTTCCCCGTGACCGCCCTAGCAGTGACTCAGGCGCACCTGCTAGTTGGTAACAAGCTCCCACACTCTCTGACTAGCTGTGTACACAACTCATAGACATGCGCCCTTTAGACCTGCAATGAGGAAGAGGGGGTTTTCCTCGGTGTCAGGCTTTCCAGGGCATACCAGCTGCTCCAAGGCTACCACTTGTAGGGGCCATGTCTTGTTCTTCCACTTCCCTCATGCATGCAGCAGGCACCGAGACAATGATGAACCTGAGTGCTGGAGGTCCCCCTGGGACCGCCCTGTGCAGCTGAGGTGCAAAGTCAGAGGGGAGCCTGTCCCCCAGGGCTGGGGCCCAGGCTGCAGCCTCCTGAGACACCCTGAGGCCCTGGCTGGCTCCTGTCCCTCCCACTCATCCCCAGGGTTAGACGCAGATGTCCCTACTAAACTGGCTTAGTGAGGGAGTCACAGAGAGGACACCAGAGAAGCTGGAAATGGCCCCTGGCCCTTGGGACGTGACGTGCCCTAAAGCAGCACAAACATTCTGTGGAACTGGGCGGGATAGAAAGGAAGCAATAAAGTAGTAAAGTGGGCAGCAGCCTTTGCCCCGCCCCTGGCTCGTGTTCCGTGTGTCCTCCGGGGACCTTTGGGTGCCCTGCCCCAGCTGGAATTCACAGGAAGGGCGATGGCCATAAGTCAGTTACCCAGATCACGCCCTCTTGGGGGACCTTCCTCCCCCCACCCCTTTTCTCCCCTCGCCCAAGCTAGCAAGTGCACAAAGCCAGAGAGGACACAGCACGGAGATGGAGGGTGAGGGGATGGCAAGAGAGTGGGCTCTTGGGGGGCCAACTCACACCTTCTCCTGGGTTAGCCAGTGGTGTTGCGATGGCCTTGACTGATCGGACAATGTGGGGGGCCTGGAGCGATGGGCAGGCTGGGAGGAGCATGAGACACCCAGGCAATCGCCGAGTCCTGGGTTTCCAGCTCTTCTTTGGGAGTGGTTTATTTGCTTGTTGGTTCATTTGAAACCAAGAGCTGCATCTCACAGCCTCGAGGACTCCTCTGGCCTCCCTCTTTGTCCACCCCAGCCCCACCTGCCAACCCTGAGACCTCAGAACACAGTTTAATAACTATTGGCCCAGTTTACCTGCCTGTTTCACAGACGAGCAAGCAAGTCCCAAGAGGGAGGTCTTTTGCCTACAGAGAGATGTATAGTGAGATAGTGAGCTGGGTGTCGCCTGGGACCTGAGACACTAGGTGTCAGGGTACACACAGAGGAGGGGTCACTGGGGTAAAGCAGAAGACAGGGTGGACGCTGGCACTAAGTCAACAGCTACAGAGGAGCAGCCCGGCTTGCAGGGCAGACTACAAAAGAAAAATAACTCAACCCCTAGCCAGGCAAGGTGACACCTGTCACCCAGCACTGGAGAGGCTGAGGCAAGAGAATCGCAACTTGGAGGCCAGCCCAGCCTTCGTAGTGAGAGCCTACAAAGGAAAGAAGGAAGGAAACAGGGGAGGAAGGAAGGAGAAAGAGAGGGAGGGAGGGAAAAAAGGGAGGGAAAAAAAGAAGAAAATAACCCCAGGCCTCTGACCTCCTCCCCGCAGCCACAAGTCCAGCCTCTGGCCGTGGGAATCGCATCCCATTTCCGTCCCATTCCTCTGCCTTCCTTCCTGACCTCCCTATCCCTGGGAAGAAGAGCCTCAAACTGGAAGCAGGGGCTTGGCAGGGAGGCCCCTTCTGAGGCCCCGCCACAGGCCCTTGGACTTGCAGCCTACCCAGCCCCCTGCTGCCCTGGGTAGGGTGGGGCGTGGTTTGCGCATTCCTAGGTCGTGGTGTGTGTTCTGGGATCCCACGTGTCCAAACAGCCCGGACGCGCCCTCCTGACCGTAAAGCCGGCGTGGTGTCCATCCTGCCCTGACTCCTGTGTTGCTCTGGGGAGCTCCTGGCTTTTGACACATTCTCCATGGGTCTGTACTCCAGGAAGAGGTCAAAACCACGTCATGGGGTGGGGGAGGGGTTCCCAGGGGTGGAGGAGACGAGTTGTGGGGGGGTGGGGGGAGCTTTTCCTGCCAGAGACATTGCCCCTGTGACATGATTTTGTCTCCTCATGGACTTGCGATGCCGGGGTCACGGTCCTGGTTTTCCAGAGGTGGACCCGGGCACAGAGAGGTTAGGTAGCTTGCCTCCCGATGCAGCGCAGCCGGCCGAGGGACTGAACACCAGGTCCTGCAAAGGGCCGGCTCTGGAACTCAGCAGCCAGAGCATGGGAAGCCCCTCCACTCAGCTGCACCCCACGTCCCTGATGCAGCTCCCTGGGGAACTAGGTCAGCAGCCTGAGAACCTGGCACACGGCACTGCGTTTGCCTCCGAGGTTCATTCCTGCCAAGTGGAAATAGAGCTCCCTGAAATGGCCCCTTGGGGTCCCCTCTGAAGCTCAAGTGAAGCCCCGGTAGGGGGCGGGGAGCAGAGTGGCCGCACATGGGCCCCCAAGCCCCCCAGGGAGACAGCACATGGCTCCCTGGCCCCTCCGGGTCTGCCTGGCAGAGGCTCGCTCTTCCTTTGCTCTCGGCCACCAAACCCAGGGCCATGTCCCCACCTTCCGTCCAGCGCCACTGGCCCTGCCGTCGGTGAGGGCAGACGCAATTCAGGCAGGACACCCCCAGGCGGAGGCCCAGGGTCCCCCCACTGTGTGTGTGAAATGCAGACAGTGAAAAGAAGTCAGCCAGAGAGGCCTTTGTGCTTCTGCTGCCTCTTCACATTGTGGGGTTGTTGTTGTTAGGTGCCGTCCAGTCGAGTCCGACTCATAGCGACCCTCGTAGGGTTTTCAATGGCTGACTGTTTCGGGATTGCCTTGGGAGTGGGTTGCCACGTCCTTCTCCCATTTTGTGGTGCTGGGAATCGAACTCTGGACCTCAGAGACTGCAAAGCAGCGCTCTACCAACTGAGCTAAATCCCAGCCCCATCACATTTTGGGGTAGCATATCCTAAACCCTATCACCCCAAATCCTTGTCCCTCAGAGCAGAGGAACCTCCGCTTCAGGGGTGTCTGCCACCACCACCCTCATTCTGTGGCCCTCACTCCCATCCTCCCCCAATCCCGTTTGGAGGACCCCACTCAATTTCCTCCCTCAGAGAGCCAGGGCGGGGCTTTCTTCTGTGTGCCTGGCAGCTTCTCATTAGAACCTCATAGCTCAAAAACCTCTAAGGCAAAGGAACACCAAGATTGGGTCACCTACAGAAGGAGTCAGAATCACCTTGGGAGCAGGAAGAAAGTACAATAAATCAATAATCAATCCTGTTGCCAGGCGAGGTGCTGCACGCCTGTAATCCCAGCGGCTCGGGAGGCGGAGGCAGGAGAATCGCAAGTTCGAGACCAGAGGCAGTCTGCATAACTTAGCAAGACCCTGTCTCAAAAAGTAAAAAGAATGGGCTGGGGGCACAGCTCAGTGGTCCAGCACTTGCAAAGCATGCAAGCGGGAGGCCCTGGGTTCAACCCCCAGTACCGCAAATAATAATAATAATAATAATAATAATCCTGTTTATTGAGGGAGGCTGGCCACCCTTGACATTGGGGAAGCCAGAGATGAGGGGCAGGGGGGCTGTGTTTGGAGAGATTCACAAACTAGCCCCTGCACATATGGCAGAGCCTGAGAGCCTGCATATATGGGTCCCTACTCTTCAGCAAGGACGTGTCCTGGTCACCTAGGGCATGTTCTCTGAGACGCTTCCTTGCCTGGGGGCTGGGAGAAGCTGAGCTGCCTCCAGGGGCTGCCCCCTCTTTTCCTGGGCACACTGGGTGAGTTGGATGGCCCCTGACCTCTGGGTCCCTGCCCCTGACCTCTGGCCATCATCTGCTCTTGCAGGACCTGGGCATGGAGTCAACCTCCCTGGACGATGTTCTGTATCGCTACGCCAGCTTCCGGAACCTGGTGGATCCCATCACGCATGACCTCATCATCAGCCTGGCCCGCTACATCCACTGCCCCAAGCCGGTAGGGCGGTCATGGTCCAAGCCAGCCAGGTCCCGGGGTGTGAAGTGGGCACCTTTCTGGACACAGCACAGGGGTGGCCCTAGTCACCCAGGGAGCTGCAGCTTCATCAGGAAAAAGCTGGCTACTGAGGCGACCTCCTCTGTGGCTATGACTAGGGCCTTCTCTCTGACTCCTGGGGCTCCCTGGGGCTAAGACTCTAAGGTAGGGGCTGGCTAGGGTGGGGGCGGGAACTGGCCAGGGGCCACAAAAGGCAGATACTGGGCTCAAATATGAGGCGGGAAAAGCCAGTAGTAAGGCTTGGCAGACTGGGAACCTCCAAGGCCTGGCAGGAAGGAGCTAGTTGGTGCCAAGAGACACAAGGAACCAACCAGCTGAGGCTGGAACCACACTCGCCACTCAATTCAGATCGTATGTAGTCCAGCCTGGGGAAGCAGGGAAGTACCAGAGACAGGTTGGTGAGGAGGCCCTGCAGGTGCCAGACCCCTGCCTTTTCTAGAACAGGAATCGAATTGCCTACAGGTAAGACAGGTAACAGGCAATGGAGCTCTCAAAAAAAAAAAAAAACTGCGATATTTTTATGCCCATTTGAAAGTTGAGCAAGACAAAATGTAGGTATTGGAATGATCTGAGAAAGGTTCTGCTTCCCATGAGAATCACAGGGTGATTTGGGCCCACCCAGTAACCTGTGCAAGGCAGGACAAAGGAAGTGGTTAACTGGCAGACCCAGGAGGCAGGGCCAGGCCTGGCCAGGAGAGGGGGCCTAAAGCTCCTGCCCTCGGGTCCTTCCCTTCAGTCTAGGCGGGGCTGGAGGGGCCATACCTCAGCTTTGTTAGTTCCCACTGCTATACAAAGTACCAAAGACCAGGGGCCTTGTAAACAGAAGTTTATTTCTCACGATTCTGGAGGCTGGAAGTCGGAGGTCAGTGTCTGGGGAGAGGCCTCTTCTTGGTCACAGAAGGCTGCCTTCCCCTGTATTCTGGCGTGAGGGAAAGAAGACAGGAAGCTCTCTTGTTGTTAGGTGACATCGAGTCAGGTCCGACTCATAGCAACCCTATGTACAACAGAAGGAAACACTCCCCAACACTGTGCCATGCCTGGCACTGTTGTCAGTGCTTCTCTGCTATTCGCAGGGTTTTCAATGGCAGATTATTCTGGGAGTGGGTTGCCAGGTCCTTCTCCCTAGCCTGCAGCACCTGGTGTTCCCAGGCGATCTCCTGGCCAAGGACTAACCAGGCCAACCCAGCTTAGCTTCTGAGATCAGGCGGGATTGGATGCCAGGGTGCTATGGCTGCAGACAGAAGCTCTCTAGCCTCTTAAAGTAGCAGTAATTCCATCTCCCCCTTCCCCCGCCCCCCGGGTACTAGAGATTGAGCCTAGGGCCTGGTACAAGCTAGGCAAGTGCTCCACCTCTGAGTTGCACCCCGGCTCCTTTTTTATTTTTTATTTTGAGATGGGGTATCACCAAGTTGTGCAGGCTGCCTTCTGGCCTCAAACCTGTGATCCTCCTGCCTCTGCCTCCCGAGTCACTGGGATTACAGGCATGCACCACCATGTCTGACTACTAACCCCACTTGAGGACTCCACCTTCATGACCCATCTCCTCCCAAAGGCCCCACCTTGTAACACCATGACCTTGAGGGTGAGAGTTCCAACAGATGAGCTGGGGAGGACACAGACCTTCAGTCCGTCGCATGGTGTGACCCTTCCCAGCTCACTTGATTACGGGGACTTTGTTTCCCTCAACCCTAAAGGAGGCATCAAAATCATGTCTCATTTACGGAGCTGATTTGAGAGCTAAATGAGCTGACTCCTGAGAGGCACCTGCACGGGCCTGGCACAGATGGCCACCCGTGCCCAGAAGCTGAGGTGGTAACTGATCAGTGAGCACTACCACACCGGGGCAGTGTGCGCAGGCCCAGCCAGTCAGTAGCAGGTAAGATATGGTCTGTGCAGGCTCACAATCTTAGAAAACAACAGGCTGGTCTTGGCCCAGGATTTCCTGAGCTCTCCAAGTGGGATCAGCCTGCTGGAGGCCTAGAGACCTGGCCTTGGGTCCCCTGCCTCTCCCCAAGGCTAAGTGGCCAGAGAGGCTGTACAAAGAGCTCTCCCAGGTGTTCATGAGGCCAGGGTGGGAGGTCCCAGCTGTGGGGCCCCCTTGCTTGGGATAGGGGCAGCTCTGCCCCAGCTACCTGAGCTGCCTGACAAGGACTTCCTCCTCTTAGCTCTTTGCATCTGAGAATCTCCTCGCAGCCCAGTTGTGGGGGTAGAAGTTGTAGGTGGAGGTGCCAGGGCCATCAGCTACAAAGTGGGTCTCCATCAGTTATTGGATGGCGGAAGGAAAAGGGTCCCCGCTGCCTGACCTGACAGGAAGCACACACAAGACAACCCTTCCCGCTGCTCAGGTGGCTGGCCCTCCACAAAAGCCCGCTAAGGAGCTGGGGGTGGGGGTACACGCCCTTCATCCCAGTGACTACGGAGGTGGAGGCAGGAGGATTGCAAGTTCGAGGTCAGAGGCAGCCTTCGTAACTTAGTGAGACTCTGTCTCAGAATAACAGTGAAAAATGGACTGCGGGTACAGCTCAGTGGTTGAGCGCTTGCAAAAAAGCATGTGTGAGGCCCTGGGTTCAATTCCCCAGTTCAGGAAAAGAAAAAACCTGCTGAGGGAGCAGGAAGCCAGGCGGCCTCTGGCTGCGTCTCAGGATGAAGTTCCCAGGCACTGCTGTGGCTCAGGCAGTGCCAGCTCAGCGGCCTGAGGGCAGTGCCAAAAGGAGCCATAGGGACTGCTTGTTGACCTGCACATCTGTCCCCGTGTCTGCTGTCCCACCACCACCACCACGTCCTCTCTCCAGGGATAATGAGGTAGGACCGACCAGGCTCTGGGCCTCCACACTGCCTCCCTCCCTTCTGTGCTTGGGGAGCAGCCAGAAAGCTCCTTCATGTCCCAGGTAGATTGGATTATACACATAGCACACTGAAAATCCTGCAGTGTGGCATCAGTTTAAATAAAATCCAAACTCCAGGGCCAGGGTGCGGTTCAGTAGTAAAACAATGGCCTAGCATGTGTGAGGTCCTAGGTTCCATCCCCAGCACCACGTGTGTGTGTGTGTGTGTGTGTGTGTGTGTGTGTGTGGAGAGAGAGAGAGAGAGAGAGAGAGTTGTTGTTGTTCCATGCCGTCGAGTCCGTATCTGACTCATAGCAACCCTACGTACAACAGGGGAAACACTATTGTCAGTGCTTCTCTGCTATTCATAGGGTTTTAAATAGCCAATTGATTGGGAGGGGGTTGCCAGGTCCTTCTCCCAAGCCTACAGTATCTGGTGTTCCCAGGCAGTCTCCCATCCAAGTACTAACCAGGCCTGACCCTACTTAGCTTCCAAGATCTGAGGGGATCAGGTGCCACATTTTTTTACTTTTTGTAAAAAGTACTTTTTGTACTTTTGTGCTTTTTTACATTTTTTTACTTTTTGTTTTTGAGACAGGGGCTTGCTAAATTACGCTGCAGATATATCTATATTTATCTATATAGATATAGAGATAGATAGATAGATAGATACAGATATAGATAGATAGACAGATATCCTCTTTCTGCCTCTGAGCCCTGCACACTGCTGCAGCCACATGGGCTCCTCGCTGTTCCTGGCGTCCAAACCCTCTGCTACCTTAGGGAAGCTGATGACTCTGCAGACAGCACGAGCCTCCCCTGGCTTACTTCCTTCTCCAAAGTTCAGACTAACCCTAAACCTCTTCTCAGAGGTCTTCTTCAAGCAGCCTACCTAATGTGGGCCTTCCGACCAGCCTCTGCCTCAGACCCTCTTTATGTCTTCATTTATTTCTCCATCTCACTTACTGGCCTCTGTAATTATCTGGCTTATTGTATTAGTCAGCTTTCCACTACTATAACATATACCTGGGACAACCAACTTAAAAAGATGAAAGATTGACTTTGGTTTATAGTTTAGGAGGTTGCAGTCCATGACTGGTTGGCCCCATTGCTTTGGACCTGTGGCAGCAACATGAAGGTTGGAGTGCATGGCAGAGGAGGCACATTCAGCCCATGACCAGGTGTGAAAAAGAGGAAGAGGAAGGGGTGGGGTCCCTTACCCCTTTGTGACCTCCCATCTCCCACTAAACACCACTTCTTAAAGGTTCTGCCTCCTCACAATAGCACCAAGCCTTTGAAGGATATTCCAGATCCAAATTTTAGCACATTTACTTGTTGGCTACTTTACAATCACTTTCCCCACTAGAATGCATACTCCACAGTGTTGTCCGTCTTGTTCACAGTTATATCCTGCACCAGGGCTGGGGTTTAGCTTAGTAGAGTGCTGCTCTGGGCACTCTGAGGCCCTGGGTTTGATCCCCAGCACGGCAAAAATGGGAGAAGAATCTGGCAGCCCACTCCCAAAACAATCAGCCATCAAAAATGCTCTGAATGCCAGGCACAGTGGCGCACACCTGTAATCCCAGCAGCTCGGGAGGCGGAGGCAGGAGGATCGTAAGTTCAAGACCAGAGGCAGTCTGTGTAATTTAGGGAGACCTTGTCTCAAAAAATAAAAAAATGGGCTGAGGGTGGTCAGTGGTCGAGCACTTGCAGAGCATACAAGTGCAAGGCCTTGGGTTCAACCCCCAGTACACCCCTCAAAAAAATGCTATGAATAGCAAAGAAGCACTGGCGTAATACCAGCCATGGCACAGTATCGAGGAGTGTTTCATCTGTTGTACACAGATGGGGTCACTGGAAGTCAGACCTGACTCATCAGCACCCAACAACAACAATATATCTTGCACCAGGCAGGAAGCAGGCAATGGAGTGGAACCCATTCCATTGTGAATTTCTGAGTTTAATAAAGAGTTACGGACAAACTGGGCACAGTGGCGCATGCCTATAATCCCAGTGACTCAGGTGGTGGAGGCAGGAAGATTGCAGGTTGGAGGCCAAAGGCAGCCTGCATAATTTAGTAATACCCTTTCTCAAGATAATTTTGTGTGTGTGTGTGGTACTGGAGGTTGAACCCAGGGCCTCGAGCTTGCATGCTTTGCAAGTGCTGTACCACTGAGCTGCGCCCTTAGCCCATCTTTTTACTTTTTGTTTTTGAGACAGGGGCTCGCTAAATTACGCAGACTGCCTCTGGTCTTGCTTCCACCTCCCAAGTCGCTGGGATTACAGGCGTGCGCCACCACAACCAGCTCAAGATAAAAAAAAATTTAAAGGAGGGTGCTGGGTGTGTAGCTCAGCGGTAGAGCATTTGCAAAGTATGTGTGAGGCTCTGGGTTCAACTTCCAGTACCACAGAAAAAGAAGAAAAAAGGAGAGAGAGAGAGAGGGAGGGAGGGAGGGAAGGAAGGAAGGAAGGAAGGAAGGAAGGAAGGAAGGAAGGAAAGAGAGAGAGAGAGAGAGAGAGAGAGAGAAGGAAAGGAAAGAAAGAAAAGGAAAGGAAGACAGATAGAAAAAGAAAGAAAGAAAGAAAGAAAGAAAGAAAGAAAAAAGAAAAAAGAGCAAAGTTTGTGGACAAGGCTGGACACTGTGGCGCATGCCTGTAATGCCAGCAGCTCGGCAGGTGGAAGCAAGATTGCAAATTTGAGGCCAGAGGCAGACTGCACAACCTTGTGAGATCCTGTCTCAAAATGAAAAAGAGGTTGCTTGTGTGGTTCAGTGGTAGAGCAACTTGCTTTGGGTTCAACCCCCCAGTATTGCAAGAAAGAGGGAGAGAGAGAGAAAGAAAAAAAAGAAAGGAAAAAGAAAAGAAAAAAGAAATCAACAGGCATTGAGCCACCCAAAGACCACAGCAATAGGAAGTTGTTATCACTAAAGGAGCAACAGAGGAAGCTGTGTTGCTGGGCCACGATGAGAAGGCCCCTTCCAGAGCCTGTTGTATTATATATTGCTACATAACAAATTACCCCCAAATTTAGCAGCTTAAAACAGAAGGCATTAAGCCAGGGGCAGAGGCAACAGGATCACAAGACCCTGTCTCAAAATGAAAAATAAAAAGAAGGGGTGTGGAGGTGCAGCTTGGTGATGGAGTGCTTGCCTAGTGTGTGTGAGGCCCTTGAGGCAGGAGGCACACTGGAGTCTGAGTTCAAGGTCAGCCTGGATAACGTAACAAGGCCCCTAGCTCAAACAAACAAACAAACAAAAAGCCAACCTCTATTGTATGGGGCTGGGATTTAGCTCAGTTGGTAGTGCGCCGCTCTGCAGTCTCTGAGGTCCCGAGTTCAATTCCCAGCACCGCAAAAACGGCAGAAGGGCCTGGCAATCCACTCCCAAGGTAATCCCAAAATAGCCATTGAAAACCCTATAAGGGTCGCTATGAGTTGGATACCGACTTGAAGGCACCTAACATCAACAACAACATTGTTGTATGGGGCTGGGATTTAGCTCAGTTGGTAGTGCGCCGCTCTGCAGTCTCTGAGGTCCCGAGTTCGATTCCCAGCACTGCAAAAACGGGAGATGGACATAGCAATTTACTCCCGAGGCAATCCTGAAGCAATGAGCCATTGGAAACCCTATGAGGGTTACTATGAGTTGGACACGACTCAATGGCACCTAACAACAACAACAACATGTTCTTAGGCCTGCAGCAGCAGCATTGTGGTGACCAATCCCGTCAGATCTCAGAAGCTAAGCAGGGTCAGGCCTGGTTAGTGCTTGGATGGGAGACTGCCTGCCTGGAAACACCAGGTGCTGTAGGCTTGGGAGAAGAACCCGGCAACCCACTCCCAAAAATCAGTCCGCCATTGAAAATCCTATGAATAGCAGAGAAGTACTGATAACAGTGTTTCGCCTATTGTACATAGGGTTGCTATGAGTTGGATACCAACTTGACAGTACCTAACAACAACAAACAACATTATTATATAGTCTCTGTAAGTCAAGAATTCAGGGGAACTTAGCCAGGGAGTTGTATCTTAGGGTGTTTCTAGACATCGGTCAGGGCTGCAAGAATCAGAAGGCTTGACAGAGGTTGGCAGAACCACTTCCAAGGTGGCGCATTCCAGGGCCGTTGGCAGGAGTCCTTGCTTCCTTGCCACACTGGCCTCTCCACCGGACTGCTTGCCTGTCCTCATGTCACAGGGCCAGCTTATCCCAAGGACCAGGGTAGCTTCCACAACCTAGTCCCAGAAGTCATGTGCCATCCGTCTGCGACTCTGTGATCCCCCAGACAGCCCTGAGAGTGCATGGGAGGGGCCCACACGGAACACAGACACCAACCAGGCAGGGAGGCTAAGGGACTTTCTGGGGGGCCAGTCCCCACACATGCTGAAGCAGGGAGGAGGAAGACGAGGCTGTCCCTCTACCTTTTGCTCCTCCTGCCCCTGGTCCCAGTTGCTGAGCCCAGCTGGAAGCCAGGGACAAGAGAACCCCATGATTCGGTTGACAGGACTCAGCCCTCTGGGCACAGAGAAGGCAGAGAATGGATTGTGGTGAGGGAGTGACCAGAGAAAAGCCAGCGCACAGTCTCCGTGCCCGCAACGCTGTCCAGTGTGTGTAGTAAGAGAGCTGACACTATCTGATGAGTAGCTGAATGCATTTATGAATGAATAAGTGAAGACTTTTTTTTTTCAGTACTGAGAGGTTGAACCCAGGGCCTCACACATGCTAGGCAAGTGCTCTACCACTGGGCTGCACCCTGAGCCCCTTTTTTATTTTTTAATTTTGAAGCAGGATCTCGCCAAGTTGCACACGCTGCCTCTGGCCTTGAACCCACGATCCTCCTGCCACTGTGCCTGGCTACGAGGGAAGCCTTTGAGTGAAAGGCTGTGCTGTAGGGTCCTGGGGGCTGCTGCAGAGGTGCCTGGGGAAGTGAAGGAAGCGAATGGCGTTGCTGTCCAACACCTGAGAGCTGGAGCAGTGTTGGGGCACTGGGGTCCTCCCAGCGGGGGCTGCAGGCCAGCCTCAAGCATCTCCCAGAAGCCACGAACAGATCTACTTCAGGGCCTCCAAAGCCGTGTCGCTGGACAGGTCTGGAGAGGCCATGGTGCCCAGAGTCACCTTGACTGTGTCACGCTGTCCTCCCCTCCCTTCCTTCTCCACGAGTGGGAGGAAGAGCGGCACAGAATGAGTTCTGTAAACTTCCCAGGAGCCTCCCACTCGGGCAGGTTGGGACTCTCCCCTCACTAACACACTCAGGCCAACACCGGCAAGGAGGGGAGCTTACCCTGCAGGCGCTACCATGTCTTGTGGACCCAAAGGCAAGGAGGGGAGCTTACCCTGCAGGCGCTACCATGTCTTGTGGACCCAAAGGCAAGGGGGGGAGCTTACCCTGCAGGCACTACCATGTCTTGTGGACCCAAAGGCAAGGGGGGGGCTTACCCTGCAGGCGCTACCATGTCTTGTGGACCCAAAGGCAGCCCGACCTGATGGAGCCTTTAGAAGTGTGGGCAAAGAGCGGGGCACAGGTCTGCCCTCCCTCCTCTGCTCCCCCTGCCTCCTCCATTCCCCCTGCAGCCGGCTCCTTCCCACACCACCCACCTGGCAGGGAAGATGGCTACATGGCCCCCTGTTCACTTGTCAGCGATCTGGTCCTCAGAGGAGCAAGGGGTGTGTCTCAGCTTCAAGTCCAGATTCCAGGGAAAGGGCAGATCTGCTGCACTAGGTCAGCGCCCACTTCTGGACCAATCTCCTGGAGCTTGGCAGGGGGTTCTGATGGCACAAAGGCCTGAGCAGCTGCACTCTTGGAGAAGAAGGAAATTGGGTGCAGGGCACACTCTCCATGGGGTGCCTGTTGTCCCTGGGCTCCCCAGGCCAGGGTTGCACAAGCCGAATGGCTGCCCCACACCTGGGAAGCAGCCAAAACCACATGCAAATGGCCCTTCCTCCTCCTCTCTTGCTTCCTCCTTTCTTCCCCATCTTCCCCTCTTCCTCCTCCTCTTCTGAGCCTGCCCAGTCCTGTTCTCTGCAGGTTGTTGTTGTTGTTAGGTGTCCTCAAGTTGAGTCCAACTCATAGCGACCCTCATAGGGTTTTCAATGGCTGACTGTTTCAGGATTGCCTTGGGAGTGGGTTGCCACGTCCTTCTCCCATTTTGCGGTGCTGGGAATCGAACTCGGGACCTCAGAGACTGCAGAGCAGTGCTCTACCAACTGAGCTAAATCCCAGCCTGTTCTCTGCAAGAGGAAGGCCTAATAGGAGCCTGAAAAGGAAAGGAGTTGAGAGAAATCAGATGGCCTCGCTGGAGGCTTTTCTGGGTGTAAATGATCAAAACACCTTGAATGAACCTGGGCAGAAGACAGGGCTCCCCACAAGGAGGGCAGAGTGGGATGGTGGTCAGGGGCACCAGCTCAGAGCCCATTGAGGAGGTCTGGGTCCTGATTCCATCTCACAAGGAATCTCACAGCTCCATCTTTATGTCTTGGTTCCGTCGCTTGTAAAGTTGGGGGGTATTAGGACCGTTTTGAGGCCTAGAACTGAAATGAGTTCTTACAGGCAGTGCAAGAGGAGATGCCTAATGTATCATGGATGCCCAATAAATAAGTTAGCTGCAGGGCTGAGGGCGTGGCTCAGGTGGAGCACTCGCCTGCCACGTATGAGGCCGCAGTTCTATCCCTAGCACCTCAAGAGAAAAAAATGCTGGCTATGGTTTACTTAGTCTGGGCAAGCAGAAAGGAACTCAAACTCCTGTCATTAGCTCATGTTTGGTCCGAACTCAACTCTTAGTTGTCTGCATCTATTGTCCTTGTTTTACCAGCGAGGAAGCCCGGGCCCCCTTCAGGTTCTCGGTGGCAGCGGCGGCGCCTCGCCCTGAGCACAGCTGCCCCCTAGTGGCAGACCTGGTGTACTGACGCCCCTCAACCTCTTTGTTCTCTTTAAAGCTCAGCTGCCAGGGGTCTGAAGGGTCGAGGAGAGGCCTTAGCCCTGGGTTTTGGAAACCCTGGGAAGTGACTGGAGGAGGAACCAGACCCAAGGAGCTCAGTTCTCAGCTTTGGATCAGCTGCTTCGGGAGACTGGCAATGTTCTGTGCTGGGGCATCCTGGGAGTGCAGCTGGGTGTGCCACCTGATGCCACCCACCAGTCCTTCTTATCTTTAAAGTATCTGATCTGGTGCTTCTCTACCTTGGATGCACGAGGGAGTCACCTGGGGAGCTGTTTAGAAAGTTCTTGGGCCCCAGCTGCCCTGCCCTCCCATCATGGGGAAACCTAGGCACCAGAGGTTGGTTTTTATTTTTATTTATTTTTTCTCTTTTTTTTTTCCTTCTGCAGTACTTGGAGGTTGAACCCAGGGCATTGCACATACTTTGCAAGTGCTCTACCACCGGGCTGCACCCCCAGCCCATTTTTTATTTTTTATGTTGAGACAGAATCTCGCTAAGTTACTCAGGCTGCCTCTGGCCTCGAACCTGCCATCCTCCTGCCTCCGTCTCCCAAGTCGCTGGGATTACAGGCGTGAGCCACCGCTCCCAGCTGCACCAGAGTTTGTTTTTTTCAAGTTTCCCTGTATGTGCCATCTCTGTTGTCAGAGCCCATCCTTGTATCCCATTTTTTGCCTCCAAAGTTGGCCTTTACCCCAGCCCCACCCCCATCACCCCACCACCCAAACCTGTGCTGGCAAATGCCTCATTCGAGATGTGGTGACTTCTGTGGGTGGCTGGTTGCCCATCCCCCCCACTCGGTAGCTCTGCTCACCCCTGCTGCTCTGTGCCTTCTCCATGTCACCTGCACTCGATGTTTGCTCTGTTTGCCCCTGGGCTCACTCCCTGGCCAGGGGTTTAATCAGGTGCTGAGGAGCGTGCCCAGCTCCATAAATCCAGCTGCATCCCCAGGGGGAGGTCCCGCAGGCCCCTCAGGTTCAACATGGACCCCTATAAGCCAGTCATTCCCCATCCTGCCTTTTCATCCACTTCTCCGTTGGAATAGCTTGCCTTCTTCCCCGAGCCCAAAGCCTGGACCCCTTTATCCCTCACCTGCCCACACCTTCTCCATCCTGTCCACCAATCAGTCATGTGTATGTGGCCCTTGTTGCCTTCAGTCCCTTCCACGTGCCTGGCCCTCAGTCACCCTCTCCACTTCCAGTCACAGAGGAAGTCCCCAAATGCAAACATCCTGCCTTTTCCCTCCACTGACTCCCTTGCAGCCCACATGATCCAGGCCATACCTGTGTCACTTGTGTTGTTACCCACCACCCACCCTGTGTGACTAGGCTAAGAAAGAATTTAAGTCCAGGAATCTGATGTGAATGCCGGGGGTCGTCAGTGCAATTGCCTGTGGTGCCAGGTGATTCCAGTTATGCTTATCAGATGGGCTGAAGCAATAGGGAGCAGTGAGGCTTGTGGAAAACTAAAGACCACAGGGCTCACCTACTTCTATTTCGTGCAGCCTTGGGCCTCCTTTGCCTCCTGGATCCCTGCTCACATGGTTCACTTCTTCAGGAGCTTGGACCCCATCCTCCTGTCTCCTCTCTTTCTTATCCATCTTCCTTAGTGTCTCCCCTCTCTTGCCTGCCGTTAGCCTCAGCCCTCTGGGCCTCAGTTTCCTCCTCTGTATAATGAGGATGATGAAAGTATTTACTGCTCTGGAGTGTTGTACAAATTCTGTAAAGTTCTGGCTTTACAGTATACAGTAATCCAGGTGAGGGATAATGGAGGCTTAGTCCAACATAGCAACCATGGAGGTAGCCAGAGATGATCAGGCCCAATTGTCACCTGTCCTTGCAACGACAAACCACCCACACACACCCAAACTGTTCCCTCCTCACTCAGGGATTTCTGTTGTTTCTTCTCACCATCCAAAATCACTTACTGATCTGTTTTTCTGTTGTTGTTGTTGTTGTTGTTGTTTTGTTTTGGTTGGTTGGTTTTTGCGGTACTGGAGGATTGAATCCAGGACCTTACACATACTTCGCAAGTATTCTACCACTGAGCTGCACCCCTAGCCCTTTTTTATTTTTTATTTTGAGACAAGGTCTCACTAAGTTATACAGGCTGCCCCTGGCCTCAAACTCATGATCCTCCTGTCTCGGCCCCCTGAGTTGCTGAGATTACAGGTGTGTGCCACCATACCTAGCTGACCCATCTGCTCTTAAAAGCCTAGCTCAAATCTGAGCCTGTTTCTTTGCTGCCTTCCTTCTTTACTGCCAGAGTTCAATGTGCTCAGGATGGCCTTCCAGCACAGCACAACACAATCATCCCTTGGTATCCACAGAGAATAAGTTCCAGAACCCCCTGAGAACTTCAAAATCTCCAGATGCACACACCCCTATATAACATTGTGTAGTGGTTTGCATATAGCCTATTTATATCCTCCTGTGTACTTTAAATCATGTCCAGATTACTTAGAATGCCCACTACAAGGTAAATGCTATATAAGTAGTTGTTATACTATATTGTTTAGGGACTAATGACAAGAAAAACTCCACATATTCAAGACAGATGGAATTTTTTTTCCTAATACTTTTGATCTGTGGTTGATTGAATTCGTGGGTGTGGAACACACAGATACAGAAGGTCACCTACATTCATTTAGCAGGCATTCCTAAGGAGCTTACTATGTGCTGGGCTGTGTACAAAGCACTCAATAAGTGGTAACTCATTAAATCCTCCCCCAAGCCCCTGTGAGGTCTGTATTTTAATGTCTTCACCAATGAGGACCAGAGGAACAGAGAAGTCAAATCATTTGCCCCGGATGTCAAAGGAGGACATGGAGCCAAGACTTGAGTCCACACAATTAAGTCCCAAGCCCATGCTCTTAACTACTTCCCATGCTGTTCCTCTGTGAGCAGAGTGATGGCGGTCATCGTCACTTAAAAGCCAGCCCTGCGTGGGTTAATGCATTGACCCTCACCACCTCCTCCCTGCTGTCCACATGTGCGTTCGCATCTGAGCCCTGGCACTCTCTGGCTCTTGGCGCTCCACACTGGGCCATCCGGCAGAGGCACACTCTTGGCACTCCAGCAGGTGGGATCATGCCCCCTCCAGCCAGCTCAGGTCTGGCACTGAGTTGAGTCAGTCTCCCTGAGTTGGAGTCTCTCTAGTATCTTTTGATTGCCGCTAACCTTGTGTACTGCGCTGCAGTCTCTGAGGTCCTGAGTTCAATTCCCAGCACCACAAAACTGGGAGAAGGGCCTGGCAATCCACTCCCAAGGCAATCTTGAAACAGCCATTGAAAACCCTATGAGGGTCGCTATGAGTCGGATACGACTCGATGGCACCTAACAACAACCACCACCACCTTGTGTATTGGTCTGCATGGGCCCCACAACAAACTGCTACACACAGTGGCTTAAACAACAGAAACGTAAGCTCTCACTGTTCTGGATGCCTTAAGTCCAAGATTAGCAAGTTTTTGATCCTTGGAGGGCTCTCTCCTAGGCCTCTTGTAGAGGCTGTCGTTTTGGTGTGCCCTCATACAGGCCTTTGTTCTGGGCAAGCCTGGGTCCTAGTCACTTCTTTTAAGCATGCCAGCCATATTGAGTTAAGGTCCACTCCTAGGACCTCACTCTTAACTCGGCCTCTTTAAAGGCTCTATCTCCAAATGCAATCACATTCTCAGGTATTGGGCGTTAGGACATCAACATATAAATTACGGAGAGACAGAGCCGGGCATGGCGGTGCATGCCGGTAATCCTAGCGGCTCGGGAGGCGGGTGGGGGGCAGGAGGATCGCAAGTTCAAGACCAGAGGCAGTCTGTGTAATTTAGTGAGACCCTGTCTCAAAAAGTTAAAAAAAAAAGGGGGGGGGGGGGCTGAGGGTGCAGCTCAGTGGTCCAGCACTTGCAAAGCATGCAGGTGCGAGGCCCTGAGTTCCACCTCCAGTACCACAAAATTATGGAGAGACACAGTTTGGTCCATAGTACCCAGGGTCTCAAACTCAAATGCTGATGATCCAGACAGGTAATACAGAGGAATGAATCAGGCTGGGAAAGACTTGGCCCCTCAATCTTTTATTTTCCATTTTTGAGAGAGACATGTTGTTGGGTGCTAGTGAGTTAGATCCTACTCATAGAGACCCTCTGCACAACAGAATGAAACAACCCAACACTGTGCCAGGCACATGATCTCTTTATGTTTGAGCCCAATGTTACAATCACTATGTTTCTTCTCATTTTGAGTTGTGTCACATCAGGAAGAGGAGGTCCCAGGGGCTTTACTCCATTCCCATCATTAAGGTCAACTCTACTTTGAAGAGGCAACTCTTCCCTACTCATCTTTTGAATGCTTTCCAGCCTAGGAGCTCATTTTCTGGCTCTTTATTTGACAGTGTTTCTCTGCTATTCATAGGGTTTTCAATGGCTAATTGTTTCAGGAGTGGGCTGCCAGGTCCTTTTCCTGGAAGCTCAGCTGAAACCTGTCCACCATGGGTGGTCCTGCTGGTATCTGAAATACCAGTGGCATAGCTTTCAGCATCACAGCTGGCCCCCACGCCACAACAAGCGGGTAAAAATATTTCACTTTACTATGTATTTAAATAGGAGAACATTTGTTCTTGGCCCTAGCCCAGCTTCTTAGAACATGTGCTTGGCACCCAATAAGTGCTCAATAAATATTCGCTGAGCAAATGAGTGAACAGAATGGGCATGAATGGTGGGGAGTGGCAGGTGAATCCTGGCCAAGGGCTTTGTTCCAGCTAGTTGTTACCGGATCACCTGGAATCCAGACTTTTTATATAAATCTCAATTTTTCAGTGATAGCAAATAATTCGCAAAAATTAAAACCATGATGTAGGGTCTGGAGGTGTAGCTTGGTGGTGGGGTGCTTGCTTAGTATGTGTGAGGCCCTGGGTTCAATTCCCAGTACTGGGGAGGGGAGAAGCTTGTGCAGAAGACTTTGCACCCCCTGCTGCCTATGAAGGGCGCCGCCTGCTCTGCCTCGGTGCTATGCCCTCCCCAAGGAGCCAGGAGGACTTGGGGTGGGGGCCTGTGCGCATCCAAGGTCCAGTGACAATGACAATGACTCAGATACCTGTGCCTATGGTTGCCTCTGTAGGAAGGGGACGCCCTGGGCGCCATGGAGAAGCTGTGCCGGCAGCTGACCTACCACCTCAGCCCCCACTCCCAGTGGAGGCGGCACCGGGGGCTGGTGAAGAGGAAGCCGCAGGCCTGGTGAGTGGCATTCCCAGGGGCATGCTGTGATATCCTCAGGGGAGGGGGGGGAGGGAAGGGCAGGAGCCAGAGGGGGTATCTGGCAGGCTGCCTGAAGGAGGTGAGCGCCGGTGGATTTAAGGGCTGGAAAAGCTGCCAGGAGGGATGCCAGGTGCATGAGAGGAGTTGGAAGAGGGCCGCTGGTGTGTGGGGTGGGAGCCAGGGAGTATGGGCCCCAGAGGGACATTTGGGGAGAGAACATGAGAAGTTTCTGATTTCAGCCGGGCACAGTGGCACATGCCTGTAATCCCAGCGGTTTGGGAGGCAGAGGCAGGAGGATTGTAAATTTGAGACCAGACGCAGTCTGTGTAATTTAGGGAGACTGTCTCAAAAAGTAAAAAAATGGGCTGAGGGTGCAGCTCAGTGGTCCAGCACTTGCAGAGCATGCAGGCGTGAGGCCCTGGGTTCAACCCCCAGTACCGCAAAAAGTTTCTGATTTCCAGTGTGATAAAATTGGGCACTCCCAGTAGAACCTTCAGGTCTCTGGGATATCCTCCCAGGGGGACCCAGACGTCAGCCCTGGCCCTGTCCCATGCAGCACTGAGGAACTTCCGGGTTTTATGGCCCCCTGAAGATGAGTGACAAGAGGGTAGGGAGGACATGAGCCTGTACAATACAGACCAGGTAGCACCGCAGGAAGCAAGGGAGGGAGGCTAGAAGGCGGGCTTCCTGGAGGACACACATCTGCCTCTTTGCAAATGACACGGGGCAGAGTGGCCTGCCTGCTGAAAGGCTCTGGCAAGGCCTTGGTGCTGCTACCAGTTCATCCTTGTAGGTCCCTGCAGTGTGGGGGTGAGGGGGACTGTCCCCCTCCATCCTGGAGAAGAGTAGCTCTGGTACCTCCTTCCCTTCTGGACCCCTCAACCCCCAAAGCTGGGGGGAAATGGATCCTGGGGGCCTTCTCAGGTGGACAGAGGAGCCCCAATGGGGTGAAAGCAGGGGCCACATGGAGCCAGAGCAAGGTGGGAGGCTGGGGGAACCTGGAAAGCCACACAGAGACTGTGTGTTTGTTTGTTTGTTTGCAGTACTGGGGGGTTGAACCCAGGGCCCTGCACATACATTGCAAGCACTGTACCACTGAGCTGCACCCCCAACCCATTTTTAATCTTTTCTCTTTGCAAATGACGTGGGGCAGTCTCACTTGAGACAGTCTCACTAAATTATGCAGGCTGCCTCTGGCCTCGACCTTGCAATTCTTGCATCTGCCTCCTGAGTCGCTGGGCTTACAGGCCTGTGCCACCGCGTCCGGCTGTGAGCTAGCTCTTTAGAACTGAAAAGCCGGAAATCTGAGCTCTGCTAGCCTCTAGGGCCTCTCCTGTCTGCCAGTGCACACAGGCAGGCTCAGTCTATTCTTCACTCCTCTTCGCTCCTCTCAGGTGGCTTCTCATCACACGGAATGAAATCCAAACGGGGAGCGGATCGGCCCTTACCCCCTCTGGCCTCACCCCTCCCATTCTCTCTGCCCCCAGCCACACTGGCCTTCCTGGTGGTTCACACACTCACCAAACTTCCCAGCCTCGGGGCCTTTGCACCTGTACCCCCTCTGCGGGCGCTCTTACCAAGCTCTTCTCATGGCCCACGCTTGTTTTCTTTGCGTCAGCTCAAAGGTTACCTCTGCAGAGACCTTCCCCAAGCAGCCATACCCCCAAAGCCACTGTCATTGTCTTGTCTTCTGTGTCCCTGTAATAGAATGAAAACAGGGATCTCGTCCATCTTGCCCATCATTGTGACCCCAGTCCTAGGACAGTGCCTGGCTCATAGTAGGAGCTTAACGGTTTTTAAAGGAATGCATGAGGTAAATGTAACTGTCACTATTTGGCCAGGGTCTCACAGCTGGGAAGTGATGGGGTTGGATTCAAATCCACGTGTCTGACTGCAAGGTGCAGGCTGGTACCACCATGTATTTCCCTAGTGGGCTGCACCAGCTTTGCTAATGACATTGACAACAGAAGCCAACACTTAAGTCATGCTGAACAAATGCCAGGCAGTGTTCCATGCAGTTAAATCTCGTGCCTTGAGAGTTTTACCTTCAAATTCCCTGCGGATGGATCCCAGTCAGAGGCAAAAGAAGCAAGCTGTGGACTGTCACCAGCATCAAAAGTCCCCAGGGTTAGGGGCTTAGCGGCTTTGGCCAGGCAGTCTGTGACTTTGAGCTGCTGTGCTCTGGCAGCAGGCTGAGCCCCTTTACTGCCCTCCCCTCCCAGGACTGGGGCCCCGGGCTTGCCTGGGGCACTTGGAAATACATAGAAAGAGCATGTCACCACTGGGAACAGGGAGGGGTGGGGAAAGGGCACCTAGGCCATCAGGCCCAGCCTTCTGGGCTGTGGAGCAAGGAGCAGCAGGTGACACGGAGTGGGAGGGGCACAGGCAGCAGCTCCCACTGGGCCTCCCCCACCTGCTGTCCTATGGGGCTTTTTTTTTTTTTTTCCAGTACTGGGGGTTGAACCCAGGACCTCGCGCCTGCATGCTTTGCAAGTGCTGGACCACTAAGCTGCGCCCCCAGCCCATTTTTTTTACTTTTTGAGACAGGGTCTCGCTAAGTTACGCAGACTGCTTCTGGTCTCAAACTTGCGATCCTCCTGCCTCCGCCTCCCCAGCCGCTGGGATTACAGGCGTGCCCCACCTGGGATTACAGGCGTGCCCCACCGCACCCGGCTCTATGGGGCTTTCTCAGAGGATGCCCCATCTGGTGAGGAAGACGAACTTGAAGAAGAGGCTTCAGACCTTCTTTGTGCGACTCTTGGTAGCAGCTCAGCTACCACCCAAGGGTGGTGGAAGCAAGCTTAGCCCTAGTGACTAATACTGACTGCAGCAATTATTGGTCACTTGCCTACAGGAGGCACTATCCTAAATGCTTTGCACTCATTATTTCACATAACAACTCTACGGTACTGATGGCTCTGTTTCTGAGGTAAGTACCCGAAACAGAGAGGTTAAGAAACTAGTTAGAGATCACAGAGTAGGAAACAACAGAGTTAATACAAAAGGCATCAAACGGCATCAAGCAGAAAGACTTGGCCCTTGCCCTTGAGGTCCTGCAGGAATAGCCTCAGATCTCAGGTTCTGGCCACTCTCCCAGCCTAGCCAAGATGTGAAGTGCCAGGACACCAGGGGTGCGGTCAGCAGGTTTTGTGAAAATGACCCTTAGAGTCAGAGCTGGGCAGAGGCTGCCTCTCAGGGAAAGGCCAGCCCCAGCTGCCTGAACCTTGCTTCCCTGTTCTCTCCTTAAGCCTCAAGGCCGTCCTGGCTGGGAACCCTCCTGACAACACAGTGGATCTGTCTGGGATTCCCCTGACCTCCCGTGACTTGGAGCGGGTGACCAGCTACTTGCAGCGCTGCGGGGAGCAGGTGGACAGTGTGGAGCTGGGCTTCACGGGCCTCACAGATGACATGGTCCTGCAACTGCTGCCAGCACTCAGCACCCTGCCTCGCCTCACCACGCTGGCCCTGAACGGCAACCGGCTGACCCGGGCACTGCTGCGTGACCTCACCGACACCCTGAAGGACCCCAGCAAGTTCCCCAATGTCACATGGATCGACCTGGGCAACAACGTGGACATCTTCTCATTGCCCCAGCCCTTCCTGCTCAGCCTGCGCAAGCGTTCTCCAAAACAGGGCCACCTGCCAACCATCCTGGAGCTGGGCGAGGGCCCAGGCAGTGGGGAGGAAGCCCGGGAAGAGACAGTGGGCCAGGAGGACCCTGGAGGGGGTCCTGCAACAGTTGCCAAAGACCACAATGAGAGTAGGGAGACTGTAACTCAGACGTGACACAAAATGGAGAGCCTCACTAGGGAATCCTTGCGGGGCAGGATGTCTAAGGAAAGTTGGCGGTTCCTCCCACTCAGAGGTTCAGGCTATTGCCAAAAACCCACTAGGAGAGCCCCACCCACAGAAAGGCAGCAAGCAGCAGCTGGGAAATGAGGACTTGTGTACTACTTGCCCCTGGGCCCTCTCCAGACACCACCCCCACAAGCCCCAATATCTGCCTACTGGCAGCCCATCATCCCTTGAGGCCCTGGGCTCCCCTCTCAGCTCACCCCTTGATCTCCACAAAGATTTCTGTGGCCAGACATGGTTTGGAGATGCTGGAAGCTTATGTCAAGAGCTTCCCCTCAAAAAAGGAGTTGTGCTCCTGCACCTAACCCAAGGCTTCCCAATGCTTCTCTGGGCGGAGCACCCTCCTGCCATAGGCTAAACACGTCCTCAAAGGAGGAACCTATGCTCAGCATGATCTGAAGGTGACCTACCTTTATGGAACCTTAGCCTTCCAGTAAAGGTCTCCCTGTTCCCAGCCTCCATGTCTGAGATGCCACCCACAAAACCAGCTCTCACCCCCTTCCGTGTTTAGAGCATCTGTGACACATGGCAGCATGTGAGACATTCTCAATGCAGGAAAGCGCATTTGGAAATCCCAGCTCTCCGCACGGACTTAGTCCTTACTGCACAGGTGAGCACTCCTTGCTCCTTCCCCCTCAGTCAGCACAACTGTACTGACCTACTACCTGGGTTCCAGACCCTTTTCCCAGAATTCCTTTCCCATGAAGAAAACGAAGTAATCGCTAACCATTCCTAAAAACCCACATTAAGCTCTATAAAAGCCAGCACCATGAAGATGAGCTCCAACTAAGGTAGCTGACAGGAGAGACTCCTCACACCCAGCCCTCACCCTGAAACATTCGTGAAGAGGCCCCTGTCAGCTTATCAACCCCTAGACCTAAGTCTATGGAGATTTGAAACCAAGCATTCCTAAACCAGATTAAATAAGTACTGAGTCAACCAAAACTATGGGCAAATTCAAGTATGGGGAAGCACAGCTCGACAGGCTAGACCGCATTATCAAGAACTGCCCTGGCCAGGCGCAGTGGCGCAGAGTTGTAATGCCAATGCCAGCGGCTGGGGAGGCAGACACAGGAGGATCGCAAGTTTGAGATCAAAGAGTCTGCATAATTTAGCGAGACTGTCTAAAAAAGTAAAAGTATGGGCTGGGGAAGCAGCTCAGTCATACAGCACTTGCAGAGCATGCAAGTGTGAGGCCCTGGGTTCAACCCCCAATACTGCCCCCCGCCAAAAAAAATTGGCCTTTAGTCTCCAGCCAGGTAGGCAAGATTCCACACAGGAAGCTGGTGGCAGGACCATGGGGCCTTACGTGGTAGGAACACATTCTGGCTAGGTATGCTCTAGAGCCAAGTCCTGATTCAAATGCTTCAAGGCAGCAGAGACTGGAATTAAGCATGGATGCCTTAAATGCTCTGGAATTTTTGCCCTAAGTCTATAGTTGTTGAGAACAACTTAGACCAACCAGAAGTTTACAAGCTTGAGTGCTAAAGCTGGACTGCTATTACCTAACACTAGTCAAATTTACGTTTTCTTCAAATACACATTTTTAAGAACCAATGCCAAAGATCGACCTTTATTGTAGTGCCAAGGTAATAATAACTGCATGAAGATGCTTTCAGGAGAAACTAAGTTTCTGGTTCAAAGAACTCACCCTCCCAATATAATGGTAACTGATTTGTAAATGAACATTTATTAAAAGGTACAGAAGCTCCTGTTGGGCAGGTTAATGATACCAAAAGTGCCTGTCCTAGAAAAAAAATTGCCACACCCATCTCTTGGCTGTTAAGGGCCTGATAGACAAGGTAAGCATGTTTCAGCACCAAATGTTGAAACTGTTTCCAGAATCCAAATCCATGGAAGCTGCTGGTTCTTGGGCCCAACCATCCTCTGGAATAGAACCTGTAAGAAAACTCAATTTCAGTATCACTTTCTGCTCCAACCATCCCTTATGCACAACATAAAAGATATCTTCAGAAAAACACAGGCTCACCACCACCAATCTGCCGGTAATTCCAGCTATTTAGGGTGATTTCATCATTTGATATCTTTCCCCCCGCAATTTTAACTAGCTGCTTAGTCATTTTACTGTGAGGGAGTCACTGTGTAGATCAAGACTTACCTCCTCCAGGGCCAAGATGCTTCCACCAACACTAAAACTTGCTGCAGCACTTAGTTCTCAAACCCTGAGGGAATAGAGAGAGCGCACACACCTGAGACGGACTGCAGAAGCAGGCTAGGAACTTGCAAATGTAAGCCCATCCTAACAAACCACTGACACCGCACAGAAACTGCACTTTTATAAGTTATTAAGTCTACAAATCCTTATAAGCTTCTCAAAAATTTACCCTTAGTCATATCATTTTTAAGCTTCCCACACCTAGTTATTGTTCCCCTTCACAAATGAGGAAACCAATGTCAGAACAATCAGGTAATTTGCCCAAGATCAAACAACCAAAGGATAAAATGGGAATACCTTCTGGCTGTGCACTGCGCTCGCTAGGATCGCCCTCATCAACCATAACCACTACACCTGGGAAGTGGTATTATCAGTAAAGGTCAGAGACTACAATGATAAATGTACTATGGCCAACCAAATGAAACAGTACCCGACCCAACAGCTAAGTATTCTAAACCACCAACCTCCCCACAGACCAAAGCTTACTTTAGGCAAGGCCAAGGTTCCTGGTTCCAATACTCAGCTTCTGGCCATCATCCACTAACTTGCAACCTGGGTGAATATAGCAAGTGTATCACAGTTCCAATCAACTTAATCCTGTGCACCCACCAAGAGCTGGTAAGGAACTTTTGACTGCAGTCAGCCAGTAGTTATCCTCAGTTCTCGATTCTGACGGCACTTCCTAGTACTGATTTCATCAGAGCAGTCAAGCACCTCACCACTCTCCAGTGTCACTCCACCCAGAGACCCGCATGTTATCTGAAGCCAAGGTAAAACTGCCTTTACCACCTACTGGAGACATCTTTTAACACAAGAGCTTGTTTCCACATAAAGTATTAGCATAAACACGGTTCTAGGTTAGACAGTGGATGGAATTAGTCATCCCTACCTTTTCAGATTCCCCACCATGCAATGACATAACCCCTAAGGTTAAATGACGATCTTAACTAAACCCAGTGCAGTACAATTAAGCTAGCAAAACTACAATTAAGCCACATATTAAACGGCTCCCGAGACTGCATCTTCCTTACCTCATGGTGGGATGCCGCTCCCGTCTTCAACTGCAGTGACTCCGACATCTGAAACATGTTAAAAGCAATCAGGGAAGATCCTGGTGGTAACGTAAAACGATAAACTGGCGAGGTTTCAGCGACTGCAGTCAGATAAGTATAAACATCGTCAGTTATCGCTTCTGACGGCACTTCCTATTACTGGTATCATCAGGGCAGTCAAGCCAAACTTCCTCGTGGTCCCACTACAACCCGTCCACGTGTACCTCCTGGGGTACCGCAAGCTGCAGGCAGGCAGACCCCAACCTACCCGGTTTTCTCATGTCTGCGTAGCCCTCACGGCGGCCTGGGTAACACGGTCCCGGCCTCCGCGGACGCCAGGCTCCTGCGGCAGTGGCCCTGCAAGAAAAACACACACATAAGAGTCCACGGGCCTCGGCCACCGGAGGCTGAACTCTGCCCAGCGCGGTCCCGCGAGTCCCTAGACCGCGCCCGCGGACGCAGCCGCCCTTCGACTAAGCCTCCCGGAGGCATCTCCCCCGAAGTCGGCCCCTGGCTCCCAGCGTGCCCTTGCTGCCAGCAACCAGAGCCGCACACAAACACAACTCACCTCCATAACGATTACGGTGAAAAGGTCGCTCGTGCCGAGCCCCCGGGCCTTAAGGAGTCGGGATATCCCACTCCTCACAACGAGGAGGGTGAGATGGGCAAAGACTCGCGGGAGCTTCCAGCCCGTTTAGCGACACAGACTCCGCCTCACCACGCAGGACTCCCCCGGTCCCATGAGCTGATGGTCTCTTCCACAGCCCGGGGAATTGTGGGTAGCAAAGAACACCACGAGTTACAGGGCGCGTGCGTGAGGAGTTGAGTCAGGTTCAGGTGTGGCTTCCACCCTACCTGTACCCGTGGAGACACTGGCACCCCAGAAGGTTCGAAAGATCACATGAGATAACGCACTTGAAGCCGCAGCGCCCAGGCACACAGCAGGCATTCAAAAATAGTTGTCGTTCATTTATTTGATTCCCTGGAACAACTAATTCCATGTGGTAGGTCTGACTACTTCTATTTTATAGGTTGAAGGTTTACTCCCACAGATATTTATCAGAAGATATGATCTATCTAGGTTATGTCCAAATTTTATTAAAATTGAGGAAACTTAAAAAAGAAAAAATAGTTGTCGTTGTTGTCAGGTGCCGTCGAGTCGGTGTACGACTCTTAGCGACCCTACATACAGCGGGCGAAACGCTGTTGTCGGTGCTTCTCTGCTATTCGTAGGGTTTTCAGTGGCGGATTGATTTTTGGGAGTGGGTTGCTGGCTGCTTCTCCCAGGCCTACAGCACCTGGAGTTCCTAGGCGCTCTCATCCAAGTACTAACCAGGCCGGACCCTGCTTAGCTTCCCAGATCGGACGAGATCGGACGCCACAGTAGTATGGCTGCTGCTAAATCTAATAAACCAGGGAGTCTGCTGTCACACTAAATCTAATACACCAGGGGAGTCTGCTGTCACACCACACTATATCAAAATATCCCTGGAGACCCACCCCCATCCTCCACTTATTTTTCAGCACTGCAAGGTTGAACCCAGGGTCTTACGGATGCTAGGCAGGTGCTCTACCACTAAGCTGCACCCTCACCCCCTTTTTAAAATTTTGAGATAGGGTCTGGTTAAATTGTGCAGGCTGCCTCTGGCCTCAAACTCGCGATCCTCCTGCCTCAGCCTCCCTTGGTTGTTGTTAGATGTCGTCCAGTCGTGTCCGACTCATAGCAACCCTTATAGGGTTTTCAATGGCTGATTGTTTCCGGATTGCCTCAGGAGCGAATTGCCACGTCCTCCCATTTTGCGGTGCTGGAAATCAAACTGGGGGCCTCAGAGACTGCAGAGTGGTGCTCTACCAATTAAGCTAAATCCCAGCCCCTTCAGCCTCCCTCATCGCCAGAATTACAGTTGTGCCGCATGGTGCCCGGCTCTGCAGAGCCTCTCAAACCCCTGCACACCAATAGCCCTCATCATTTTCTTTTAAATAGTCTTTAAACTGGGTGCTGTGGTGTGCACCTCTAGTCCCACAGACTGGGACGGCTGAGGCTGGAGGATCATGAGTTGGAGGCCAGAGACAGCCTGTACAATTTAGCAAGACTCTGTCTCAGAAATTAAAATAAAGGGAAGGGGGTGCTAGAGGTGCAGTTCAGTGGTAAAGCACTTTCCTAGCATGCATAGGGGGACTGGGCTAAACCCCTCAGTACTGTAAAGTGACCATTAAGGAGAAAGTGGAGGTTTGGGGGTTGGGGGGTTGTTTTTTGTTTTTGGTGGTGGTGGTGGTGGTGGTTTTTAGACAGGGTCTGTGTAACCCAGGCTAACCTTGAACTTGTGAAGCTCCTACCTCAGCTTCCCAAGTGCTGGTATTACAGGCATGAGCCACCACTCTGGCAAACATAGGTCTTGTCTGGATTGCTTCTAACCCCAAATCCCGTCTGAGGTGAAGATCTGCCTCCTTCCTTTCCTCTCCTGATTTCTCAGAGACTCCTCCATGCAGACCCTATCTCACCTGCAGTGGAAAATTCTCCCTGCTTTCCTTTCAGCATACAAACATGTTCAGGTTTCTTCTACTTAAAGAAATACTCCGAGATCTGAGGGTGTAGCTCAATGATGGAGTGCTTGCCTATCATGAGTGAGACCCTGGGTTCCATCTCCAGCACCAAAAAGAGGAAGGGGGGTGGGGAGGAGGAGAAAAAGGAGAAGGCCGTCCTGCATGCACATTTTGTACACAAATACAATGCTTGAAAGGCAGTCCTGAGACAGCAACTTTTGAGGTAGTCTCAAGAAATAAGTCAAGGATTTTAATGGAAGGAGAGAGTCTTCTTAGCAAGAGCCAAGTCAGGAGGTCAAACACAGGCCCCTCAGCGTGCATGAAAAATGTAGTGACCGCCAGGTGTGGTGGCACACGCCTGTAATCCCAGCAGCTTGGGAGGCGGAGGTGGGAGGATCGCAAGTTCGAGACAAGACGCAGTCTGTGTAATTTAGGGAGACTGTGCGCTGGGGGCGCACCTCAGTGGTCCAGCACTTACAGAGCATGCAGGCATGAGGACTTGGGTTCAACCCCTAGTACCACCAAAAAAAAAGAAAAAAGTGGTGAAAATGCTGGGAACTTTTCATCAAATTCCCCTGCAAGGAGAATGAGAAGGGTATAAGGGGAAGGGTGTCTGGAAATGCTTAGGCAAGACCGTGGAGGGCGGAGGATGGCAATGAAGGCATTCTGCAGGCCCTGGGAAACCTCAGGGCTTCAGAGCACAGGGGTAACATGTTTGTGTCTTGGGCAGACCCCTGTGGCTCTCCTGTAGAGGATGGTGTGGAGGAGTGGGAAATTAACCATGAGTCTCACTAGGTGAGAACGCAATAAGCCAGAGCCTGAACTAAGCCAAAGAGTTCAGAGGAGACTATCAGACCTCTCGGAGATGGCTTTCAATAAGCATCTGCTGGTGGAGAAGAAAGAGGAAAGGTGGCTCTGTTTCCTCCTGTCCACCATCAAGTCGGCCATGATGCAGTGCCTCAGCAGCAGCCTGTCCCCAGGAAGAGGACAGTCCCAGGTGCGGGGTGGGGTAGCTGAGGGTTTCTATTCCCAGATGAAGGCTAGAACAGCCTAGCCCCGTACTCAGGCAGGTACACACAAAGCCAAGCAGACGTCACTAGACCGAAGGTCCCAGCAACTGCACAAATGACCTTTCCAAAAGAGTTGTGAAAAAGATTTATATTTGTCACCAAAATTCAAGAGCCCCCGAGCTAGCAGGTGTGGCTGGAAAGATATCCTGCTCCACCTTGCCAGCCTCCTGCAGCACCTCCAGGCCATCAGTGGGCCTGGAGCACCTGAAGGGGCACGTGGTCTTCCTTTGAGGTGCGGTCTTCCCCACGCTGGGAGGCTGGGATGGGATTCTTCATGGAGCCTGTGAAAAGGGTAGGGAACATGGTGGCTTGGCCCTCAGTTGTGCTCCCTGGAAGCAGGTGCCAGAGAAACAGGAAGGGCCACAGCCTTGAAAGCCCATCATGCCCTGCCATCCCTCTTCCCACCTCCCTCCTTCCATGAGCATTTCCTAAAACCCTGCCACATACCAATGAGGGGGGTCCCCCCAGAATCTTAAAGTCACTGGAGGTGACAGACTGTGTCTCAGAACCCAGAACATCTAAGACATGCTGGAAGAGCAGGACAGAAAGGGTTAGGTGTTCAGGAAACTCGGAGGAGTGAGGGGAACGCATCCCATAGGGAAGGTGGTGGGCTTGGACACCCCGTGGGGAGGAAGGGCACTTCAGACAGGGACAAGAGCCAAGGAAGCCCTGCAGCCCCAGTGGCTGCCACCTGGATAGAGGCCTGGGGAACAGATACCAGCTCTGGGCCTTGATCTCCATGCTGAGGAGTGTGGCCGTCTACGCACTGTGTAGTGTGGGCTGTGTGACATTTGTGTGCACATTCGCAAGAATGGAGTGGAATAGGCCTGGTGCAGAAAGACTTGTCTGACAGTTGGGGTGCAGAGGTACCATGGGGCGTGGCAGCCTGAGCGGTCAAGGACATCCACAGCAGGTGCGAGGGCAAATGTAGGGGGCGGGTTCCTGGGTGTGGAGGTGTAGGGGTTACACAGTGCCACCTGCTAGGGCAGCCCCAAGGCTCTTCCCACTAGGGATGTCGAGGTGGCATCAACAGCAGATGGTGGGGTGTAGGATGGTGGCATGGAATGCTTGGGGCAAGATGATGGCAAGGTAACTCAGGGTCCTGGCATTGCAGGGAAGGGAGAGGTAGGGTAGAAAGGAAACCCACCAGTACTCGAGGGCTAGAAGCTGGAAACCTGCAGCCTTTGGAGCAGGAGGCCCGCGATGCCTCCCTTCCACAGGGCCAAGTGACTCAGGGAGACATCTGGGATGGGGACAGTAGGGTGATAGGCATAGGCAGGTCACGTTTGGCAGGAAAGAAGAGAAAGAAGAAGAATGCCAGTGGAAGCCATGGTGGGAGCTCCCGAAGGCTCCCGGGAGAAAGGGTGTGCTATGGAGGACCCGTCTCTGAAGTAGGAGGAAGCCAGTCATGGTGGAGGCAGCCAGCAGGAGACAGGAAGGGCTGCTGCGCTAGAACAGAGAGGCTGTGCGCCACAGACATGGAGAGAGCAGGAAGTGGCTTCTCCTACAGGGTGTGAAGGGGCTGGGGGTTTAAGGGTTTGGGGGTTGTGTAGTGGGGGAAATCTTCTAGCGCCCCAGTGGCTCCGGGAGATGCCACCTGTGCTGTGGGCATCTTGTTCTCTGGCTGGGTCCCCAGGCCCTGCCCAGACCTGACAGGGGGGCAGGTCTTTAGTAACCAAGTGAATAGGCAAAGAGTGCAACTACCTGCCACCTGGCCAGTGGGACAGGAGGAGCTCGAGGAGGCTGAGGGGAAGCAGGGAGAAGGCTGGATTAGAGGGAGCGCTGAGGCAAGGGCCTGGCACAGGGTCCCACCTGCAGACAGGCCAGCAGTGGTGGGCGAGCAGGGAAAGAACAGCACCTGGTAAGGGGCGGCCCCCGGGGGAGGAGCAGGCTTGTGTACAGGTGCAAAGCGGCCATGGAAGAGGCTCCTTCCCATCCTGACCCCCCAAGGCTGTGTGGCCCAGACACCACACTCTCTCTCTCTCTCTCTCTCTCTCTCTCTCTCCCTCCTTCCCTTTCTCTCTGGTGCATGCGCATGCCCAGGTCCCAGCCAGGGGCTATAGCCCCATGGCTACTCACCAGGGATGCCTGCCCCTGACGGCTCCTCACACACCGTGGGCAGCGTCTGTTCCCACGCAGCCCAGTTCACTTCCTCCACCCTGGGGGGACAGAGCAGCTCTGAAGGTCTGGGCAGCCAATGGTCCCGCCTGCTCTGCCCCACAGAGGGACCAGATCCCCAAGTGGGTGGCCTGTGCAGGTACACTAGTGGACACAGGGACAGCGAGGAAGGAGGGTTTCCTCCGCCCTCCTCTGCAGGGCGCTGGGCCACCCACATCCCATGTGCCCAGTCCTTGCTGCTGTCAGACTGCTGCCCTCAGGACTAAGTGCCCACATGGAGGAACCAGCATCCTCCCTTCCAGCTGCTCACGGCAGCCCGGGTTGTGCAGAGCAAAAGGAGGAGAGGAACTGAGATCAGGCGTGTCTTTGTTCAGGGGCCCTTTGGGGGCTGCTTGTCATGTATAAATCGCTCAGCCTCTCCCCTGCTCAGCGGCTGCCTCCTAAGGAGTATGCTGCTGGCTGTGCCTTTGTCCCCAGGTTCCCTCTATGGTTGCCATATCTTCCCTGAGCATGGAAGGGCTTGGTCTTCAAGAAGGGGTCATAACTCCAAGATCAGGCTGCAGGAATTGGGGGTGAGGACCCAGAGCCGCCAGGGCGAGGCCGGTGTGCTGGTGACCCCAGACCACGCTGGCTTCTTGGACAGAGGAGGAGTCAGGGACCCCCAGGGAGGGACCTTCAGCTTAAGCCACTGGAGCAGGCAGTGGCAGCCTGAGGTCTGTGAGATCCAGCGTCCGTGACATCACCTGCCCAGGTGGGGTCCCCAGGTGCTCCTTGACTTCACCTCTCGCACCAGCCCTGGCGCCTAGCACATCCTCTGGCTTTTGGGGGGTAGGGCTGGCCTGCACTGTGGGTGGGCCCCAGGGATTCCCTGCCCACCTCGCTCACCTGAAGCACCAGCGCTCATCAGGGTTACCGTCCGGCTTGGTGCCAACTGTCAGCATCACCCCTGCCCTCTGCTTCTTCCTCCTGCACCACCAGTAACCATTCTCCATCTCCAACACAGAGATGGCTTTCTGGGGACAAAGGACATATCAGAGAGGCCTGGGAACCTGCCTGGAGGAAGACGCGCACAGGACAAGGGGAACAGGAAGGTGCCCCATAGAAGTCAGGCACGGTGGTGCATGCCTACAATTCCAGCAACTCGGAAGGCTGAGGGAGGAGGATCACAGGTTCAAGGCCAGAGGCAGCCTGCGTAAATTAACAAGGGCTTGTTTCAAAACAGAAAGTAAAAAATGGGCTGGGGGTGCAGGTCAGTGGTAGAGTACTGGCTTGGCATTTGCGAGTTCAACCTCCAGTACTCACAAAAAAAGAAAAGAAAGAGAAAAAGGAAGGGAGGGAGGGAGGAAGGAAGAAAGGAAGGAGAAAAGAAAAAAGAGAAAAAGATGCCCCATAGCACTTTATAGTATAACCCAAAGTCCACTAAGCACATGGACTCGAATTCAGCTCCAATGTCTGATTATCTGTGTGGTGTGAGGCCCTAAACCTCTCTGAATGTCAGCTTCCCCATTTGTAGATTGAGGACCACAAACCCTAGGTGGTGGCTTGGTGAAGTCAGCACGTAAGGAGTGCTTGATGATGACTTGGTCTCACATCCTTATAGGCTCCACAATCCCACACCACTAGGAACAGGGTTCTGTTTGCTATTCCGCTCACACATGGATGCCCACTTGCTCACAACCAAGTCACATGGGAAACAGTCTTGCAGGTGAGGGCCCTGAGCCCCAGTGAAGACGAGGGGCTGGCTGAGGGTAGCAATGGACTGGCAGCCTTCTTGGCAAGGCTCTCTCTGAACTGGCCAAGAGCTACCAACCTTTCTCTGGTGGAGATGCAGCTCTTGCTTAACTGTAGGAAGAAGTCTATCAGCCCTCTCGCCCCTGCCCCCAGGGCTGGGCCAGCCCCAGGTTTTCACCTCCTGACTTCCTCCCCCACCAAAGTGGCCCCATTTTACACGTGAGGAGCACAGAATAAGAAGTCTGGGAAGGCAGGGGCTTTGTCTTGCTCTGTGCTGTGTGTGTAGCATATAGAACTGGGCTGAAGCCAGGCACCGTGGTACATGCCTGTAATCCCAGCAACTTGGGAGGCTGAGGCAGGAGGATCCCAAGTTTGAGGCCAGAGGCAGGTTATAATTTAACGAGACCCTGTCTCCAGATAAAAAATAAAAAAGGGGCCTGGGGTGCAGCTCAGTGGCAGAGCACTTGCAAAATATGTACAGGGTTTTAGATTCAAGGCCTTAATATCACACACACACAAAAAATAGACCTAGCCTTAGTAACAACAGGCACTTGACACTTACTTGATGATACTAATGCCAATGATTGTGGCGACTAATGCATTGAGCGTATCATATCTATGAGCTCCTCTGAGCCTCACGATGCTACAAAGAAGGAATGGAAGATGGAGTCTGGGAGGTGGTCCTGCTGAGCCCCCTGGGACCTGCGTGCCAGGCCCTAGGCTGCCCCTGCTAGAGTGGGCCAGGTTCAGTATAGTCCCAAGCACACCTTGGCAACCCGGAATTGGGGTGGAGTGGGGGAGGGGAGCCGTGCCGGCAGCACCTGCAGCTTCCAGATGCTCCAGCTGTCCGTGGCGACGCTGTTGACGGTCTCGCTCATGAGGGCAATGAGCATGTTTAGTAGCAGGACGTAGGTGAGCAGCACGTAGGCCAGCAGCAGCAGCAGCACCACCCCACGGAAGCGCAGCTGCTCCTGGAAGGCCAGCTCGCCCATGCCGATGGTGAACTTGAAGAGCTCCAGCGACGCATCCAGGATGCTCCGGTAGGGGGCCGCCTCCTCCTCCTGGTCCCGCCCAGCCTGGGCTGCCTCGGTGGCATTGTGGTCTGTGGGGGCTCCAGAGCTCCGGGACTGGGGCTCCCGGCTCAGACTCACCAGGGCTGTGGGAGGGCGGGAGGGGAGTCCTCAGCGTGGTAGGCCAATGGGAATCTTGAGGGGGACAGGGCAGGCAGGGTACAGGCGGGGTCAAAGAGGGCCTTTACCTACAGCGAAGCCAAAGAGGAAGACTAAGTAGACCAGCAGGAAGCGGAGCAGGTCCCGAAGGATGACCTGGAACACACAAGCCCCAAAGCCAGGTTTGGTGGCCGGGCCACTGCACACAACCCCCGGCACCATGAACTTGGGTCTCGTGTGCTACATACACTCGTGTGTGCATACAAAAACCTGTGGGACCACACTGAGCAGAGAGGTCTTTTAAAAATCTACCTCATAAGCACCAGCCGCGGTGGCGCACGCCTGTAATCCCAGTGGCTTGGGAGGCAAAGGCAGGAGGATCGCAAGTTCGAGACCAGAAGCAGTCTTTGTAACTTAGTGAGATCCTGTGTCAAAAAAAGTAAAAAAAAAAAAAAAAAAAAAACTACCTCATAGCACATCATTTTCCTCCAGGATCAAAAAATTAAACATAGAATTATAATATGTCCTAGCAATTCTACTTCCGAGTGTGTGGGTGTGTGGGTGGGTGGGTGTGCCAAAAAGAATTGAAAGCAGAGACTAGAGCACATATTTGTATACCGTGAACATAACAGCACTATTCACAGTAGCCAAGTTTTTGAAGCAATGAGCGTCCACCCACAGGTGGACAAGTATACAAAATGTGGTCTGTCCATACAATGGAATATTATTCAGTCCCCAAAAGGAGGAAATTCTGACACATACGTACTACAACATGGATGATCCCTGAGGACAATGTGCTCAGGGAAATAAGTCAGTCACAGAAGAATAAATATATGATTTCACCTACATGAAGTATCCAGAGCAGGCAAATCACAGAAAGTAAGATGGTGGTTTCCAGGGGCCAGGAGAAGGAAAGGGGAAGTTAGGGTTCAGTGGATACTGGCTTTCTGTTTGAAAGGATGAAAGTGCTCTAGAGGTGGCTGGTGGTGATGGCTGCACAACAGTGTGAATGTACTTAATGCTGCTGAACTTGTGCACTTAAGATGGTTAAAATGGTAGATCTTATATTAGGTCTATTTAACTATAATTTTTTTAAATAAAACCTCTGGAGGTCTCCAAACCTCTCCCAACAGACAAAGCCCCGGGCCTCTACCTGCTGCCAACTCCTTCTACTCTACTCTGCCCCTCTCTCTCCAGCCACCCCAGCCTCCTGGCTTTCTCTCAAACATTCTCAGCTTGTTCTGGCTCATGGCCTTGGCCTCCATTCCCTCTGCAAAGGATGCTTCCTCCTCAGCTGCAGGGCGGCCGAACCATTCTTTCAAGTTGCCAGTTATGGGCTGGCGTTGTATCTCAGTGATAGAGTGCTTGCCTAGCTTGCACGAGGGCCTGAGTTCCATCTCCAGAACTGCATTAATGAAATAATAACAGTCATCGGCACCCTTATCATCTCAGCAACTTGCGAGGCTGAGGCAGGAGGGTCACCAGTTGCAGGCCAGAGGCAGCCTGCACAACTTAGCAAGATGCTGTCTCAAAATAACAAATAAAAAAGGGGCTAAGGGTGCAGCTCACTGGTACAGCACTTGTCTAGCATGTGCAAGGCCTTGGATTCAACACTCTGGTACTGAAAAACAATAACCAAAAACAAACAAACAAACAAAAAAAACACCTAAATGTCAACTCCTCAGAGAGGCCTTCACACACCATCCCCTGAAAGCACCTTCCACCCCAGTTACTTTCTATCATGTTGTCGCTACATATTTCCTTCACTGAATTTTGTCCTTGGCAATGTTGTAGGTTGTTTTCTTAAGGTTTTTGTTTCCCTCATCAGAATGTCGGCTTCAGGAGAACAGGACCTTGTCTATTTTGTCCACTGTTGAATTCCTAACACTTAGACCAGGGCCTGGCCCTTTGTGGGCACTCCCCAAATGCTTGTGGAGTAAATAAATGGATGCAGACACGTGCTGGTGAGCTCATGTCCCAAGGCACAGGCACACAGATAAGTATACGTGGGCTTCTCTGCTCCTTCAGGCAGAACGTTGCAGGTGCTTCTGTGTGGACACTTGCAAACCCACATATGCGCATGCTTCTGTGTTTGCATGTGGACAGAGAGCAGGTGCGTGCACCCCAAACTTAAGCTGACATTCCGTGAGTGTCTGGGCAGGCAGGTGCATCCATGCCTGTCTCTGCCCAGGTTAGCTGTGGAGGCAGGCTCCCGCCTCCCAAGGCCGAAAGGAGCCCCGCTGGGCTGTGGTGTCCAGCCCTGCCTAGTGCAGCTGCACTGGGCCACCCCAGTTTCTCACCTTCTGGATCATGACGCTGTAGATGCCCGTGTGCTGGAAGCCGCGTGTGTAGTAAAGCAGGTTCAGCCAGCCCAGAACCAGGGATGACACGAGCAAGGGCAGGTACCACTCGATGGCCATGAAACACAGCATCTGAGACAGCACCGTGAACAGGGCCTGGAGCAGGCTGTATGGGGGGCAGGGTCCGAGTCAGCCTCCAGGCCCTTTGGCAACAGCCCCCAGCTCCAGCTGGCCAGGGCTAACCACCACGGCTTCTCCCACCCCACCCTGGTGGATTACAATGGGCTCCATCTATCTGGGACCAGCCCCAGTCAGGGGCTTCCCTTCCTCTGGGACAAGCTATTTAGCCTCTGGGGGCCCCAGTCCTCTCTCCTGTGGAATGGGCACAATCACAATGACACCTGGCTCAGAAAGTACCCTGGAGGATTAAGAGGGACACTGTGTGGAAAGACTCAGGCGCTTGCTGGGCACGGTGGGGCACGCCTGTAATCCCAGTGGCTGGGGAGGCGAGGGAGGAGGATCGCAAGTTCAAGACCAGAGGCAGTCTGTGTAACTTAGTGAGAACCTGTCTCAAAAAGTAAAAAAAAAAAAAAAAAATTGAGCTAGGGGTGCAGCTCAGTGGTCCAGCACTTGCAGAGCATGCAAGCGCGAGGCCCTGGGTTCAACCCCCAGTATTGGACAAAAAAGATTCAGGCACTCGTGGGTGTGGAGCGAGGATTCCATAAAGGTGACCGCCACAATCACCATCTACAAGGATGGGAGCATGAAGGACCCCTAGCTGGGTGGCAGGCAGGGCTCCCAGCTCTGGCCTGCACCCAGGTCCCAACCCCCTAGAACTCCCTGGACCCCTGTGTCCTCTCCTTGAAAGCCAGCCTGGTGTCCTCCGCCACAGCTGCCTCTCCTGGGCCTCCGAGGCAGTGGGGAGGCGGAGGGAGGAGATACATACAAGAGGATTTCGAAGTAGCTGTCCATGAACGAGATCCAGATGAACATGCGGCGCCTCCAGAAGTACCACAGCTGCAGAGGAGCACAAAGGGATGTGACACGTCCTCCAGATACAGGACCCTCCGGGCCTGGATTCCACTCCCCGACTCGCTTTCTGCTATGGGAGCCCGGCCAGCACCACCTCTGGGGCTAGGGCACTGGCTAGTCTCTTTTCTTTTCTTTTCTTTTCTCCCGCCACCCCCCCAACCCTTTCCTTCTTTCTTTCCTTTTTCACTATATTGTCCAGGCTAGCCGTGTGTGATCCTCCTGCCTCAGCTTCTCCAGTAGCTGGGATTATCAGCGTGCGCTACCCGCACCCAGTGAAGGGAGTAGCTTTCACTTTGGGGAGCTCATGAGTCCTTCTGAAAGATAAGATAGCGTTTGACACTCTCCAAAAAGAGCAGCCAAGAAGGATGTGGTGGCTCACACCTGTAGTCTCATCTTGGGATGCTGAGGCAGGAGGATTGCTTGTGCCCAGGAGATTTCAACATTGGCCTGGAAAACGTAATGAGAAGCCAGGTGCAGTGGCGCATGCCTGTAATCCCAGTGGCTCGGGAGGCGGAGGCAGGAGGATCGCAAGTTTGAGACCAGAGGCAGTCTGCGTAACTTAGCGAGACCCTGTCTCAAAAAAAAAAAATGGGTGCATCTCAGTGGTCCAGCACTTGCAGAGCATGCAAGCGTGAGGCCCTGGGTTCAACCCCCAGTACCACAAAAAAAAAAAAAAAACAACACATAGTGAGACTGTGACTCAGTAATAAATAAATAAATGAATAAAAATAAAAGAATAACCACCCGCAACACCCAGATAATGTCAGGGACCTACTGATCCCTCTGGGTCCAGATGAAGAGCCTGAGTACCCCATGTGGAGAGGAGGGGAGCTCTTTCCTGTCCCCTTCTCCCTGGCCTCCTGGGGAGCACCCTGTATATCAACCCACTTGCATGTGGCACCCTAGTTCTGCCTACTCTGAGAAGGTTCCGGTATCACTGTGTCCAGCCTGATTCCTACAAACTTGCCGCATTTCTGACTGCAGATGCCCCGCTGTGGGCATTGGGCTGAGCCTGACCTATCACCGGCCTCTCTGCTCCCTGGGTAAGGAGCACCCCAGCCAGCTGAGGGACCCAGGGCCGGGGCTTCCAGCTGTCAGCTATGAGCCACCCTGGGTCGGGGGACATGGGGAGGAGCCCTCACCTGGCTCACAAGCAGGTAGATGCCCCCAAGCAGGATGAGGATGTGGCCCAGCATCAACATGGAGTTGCCGACTGTCGCCTTCAGCGGGAGAAAGGCCTGCAGAAGACACACACACTGCAATGGCACCCAGTGCCTCAGGACCTCTCCCCAGCAGGTAGCCCCCCAAGAGCCACAGTCGGAGGACTGTTCTGAACCTGCACCCTGGAGAGGGCACTCCAAGCAGCAGAGGAAACCTGGGCTCCAGGGAAGGACCCCTGGATTCCTGTCCCTTGAGAGGAGCATTGTGTGGCATAGGAATGTAGGGTTTGGAAACCAGACTGCCCGGGTTCAGGTCCTGTGTCCACCACCTATAGTCTGTGTGACCTTGGATAATTTACTTAACCTTTCTGTGCCTCTCTTACCTCAACAGCAAACTGAGGACAACAGTAATTCATCACCCAAGAGGGTTATAGGGGGCATTCACCAGTTAACACATGTTGATCACCTAGAATACAGTCTTACACGTGGCGAGCATTCAGTAAGTATTTGCCACCATTATTGTCCTTCATACTGCGGGGCTGGCTTCCCTAAGAGCTTGGGCCCATGGTTCAAGCTGCCTCGGCCTCAGTGTTATCGTCTGTGGGATGGGGATGATGCTCCCTGCGCCATCTTGCTCCGGGGCTGTCGCAAGCAGGCCTCCCTCGGGACGGCGCCCTCCCGCTCTTGCCTTCTCCAGGGCAGGCTGGTGGTAGGCAATGGTGGTGAAGATGAGCATGTAGACCAGATAGCACAGGAAGTTGAAGAAGAATCTGGGGAGGAGCAGGTCCCATTTCGCCTGCAGGAGTTTGTTCAGTGGCTCCAAAATCACCATTCGGTGTCGGTGCTGGGGTGGGAAGGGGAGAGCCATGGGTATAGATCTAGAGAGGGCAGAGGCAGACAGCAGGTACAGCCTGGGCACCCACGTCATGCTATGCTCCATGCAAGGGCCAAGGAAACTGAAGGAGAGAGAAGCAGGCTGGCACACCTCAGGATCCCTGAACGGGCCTCCCCACCTGGCTCCACCCCAGCCATCATGGCTACAGAGTGACTGAGGGCTTCGCTCTCCATTCCAGAGCAAGCGCTGCGCAACACCAAGGGCAACCACAGGGACCCTGGCGTGATCTCCATGCTGGGTGGGACGAGAGTGTGGAATAAGTGGGCGCCCAATGATCACAACCAGGGTCATGCCTGCCAGGACATGCAGCCTACCCCCACTGGCACAGGGCCAGGGCAGGTGCGGTCCTGCCTTGTGAACTTTGCCAGGAGCGCTGCCGGACCCCCAAGCACACCCACGCCCCGCAGGCTCACCGGGCTCCTGCAGTGAAAGGCAATGATCTCCAGCACCGAGTTCTCTTCACAGCTGTCCACCGAGGCCAGGTCATAGAGTGACACCCGCACAGGCCCGTAGCACCACTCAGTGAACTTTCGGGAGAGGGGCTGGCAGGGTCCTGAGAATTCCCGCTGCAGGATATGCCTGAAAATCTGCAGGACAGCCACGAGAGCTTGCCTGCTTGGCCAGGGCTAGAAACACCCAGCCCTGGCAGAGCTGCCCACCATGTGCAGAGCTGTGGCAGACACGTGCCCACAGCACTGTACACATGGGTCTTTGAGCATCTAAGCTCTTACACATATCCAGCCACAGGGCGAACTGTCACACCCTCCTTCCCCCATATGCGCGGGCCTGTCAGCCAGCCAGGCTCTTCCCTGCCCCATCCTGCCCCCACGGCCCTCTTTCCTGGACTCCTCAGATGGCAAAGAAAGCCCCAGCTTGGGGCTTTGAGGTCTTTTGAAATCCGAGGCTACCAGCTATGCATGTGTATGCATGTCTGTGGTCCGAGTTCAGAGCTTCCAACAGACTTGAAAGGGGTCTCTATTAGGAACAGGTTAAGTGATTTGATTTCACACATGAGGAATGGGGATAAGAAGGGTACAGACTGGGGAACAGCTTCCACAGGCCACACAGCTGTGCTTTTAGACAACAACATGAGGTACTCACACTCCAACAGGTGTTCCAGGAAACTTAAGAGGGCAGGAAAAAAATATTAAAACTTCTACTTATCTTTATTTTTGTCTTCACCTTTAAAAAAAAAATCCCCACCAGTGACTTAGGAGGCAGAGGCAGGAGGATTGCAAGTTCAAAGCCAGAGGTGTCATGCACAACTTAGTGAGACCCCGTCTCAAATAAAAAATTCAAAAAGGGGCCAGGGATATAGCTCAGTGGTAGAGCACTTGCCTAGCATGTGCAAGGCATTGGGTTCAACCCTCAATACTGCAAACAAACAAGCATGCACCCACAAAAGTCTAGAAGAAAATACAGATATGGATGTGCATGTTATATATATGACATAATTATGTTATTATATAACATATAATATAAAATTAATTACATAATTATATATGTAATATAATCATATATAATGTATGATATATGATTATAATATGTATATTACATATATACAAAATCTTATACAGTAGGAGTTAAGCAAGAATAAAACCAAGAAGCCTTAAGGGAAAAGATAATTACATAAATAAAATTTTTGTTTTGTTTCTTTTCTTTTCTTTTCTTTTTTCTTTTCTTTTTGGCAGTACTAGGGGTTAAACCCAGGTCATTGCACATACTTTCCAAGTGCTCTACCACTGAGCTGCATCCTCAGCCTTTTTTTATTTTTTATTTTAAGACAGAGTCTTGCTAAATTACCCATGCTGCCTCTAGCCTCAAACTTGTGATCCTCCTGCCTACGCCTCCCAAATTGCTGGGATTACAGAGTTGGACCATTGCACCCAGCTTGCTTTGTTTCTTGACACGGGTCTCACTGTGTTGTTCAAGCTGGTCTTGAACTCATGGGCTCAAGTGATCATCCTGCCTCAGTTTCCTGGGTAGCAGGGACGATAGGTACAAGCCACCAAGCCCAGCTACCTACTTAAATTTTTTTAAAAAGTATGTATGTTGTTGTTGTTGTTAGGTGCTGTGGAGTCGGTATCCGACTCATAGCGACCCTCATAGGGTTTTCAATGGCGGACTGTTTCGGGATTGCCTTGGGAGTGGATTGCCAGGCCCTTCTCCCATTTATGTGGTGCTGGGAATTGAACTCGGGACCTCAGAGACTGCAGCGCAGCGCTCTACCAACTGAGCTAAATCCCAGCCCCAAAAAGTATGTATAGCAAAAAATAATAATAACAATAATAAAAATTAAAAATCCAAACAATAGAATAAGAGAAAAATTTGCAAATACTGTAATAAGTAAAATACTAAGTCCATTATAAAGAACAGTTACCAATCAATATGAAGAAAATCTAAGGCCGGGCATGGTGGCGCACGCCTGTTATCCCAGCGGCTCTGGAGGCGGAGGCGGGAGGATCGCAAGTTCGAGACCAGAGGCAGTCTGCATAACTTAGCGAGACCCTGTCTCAAAAAGTAAAAAAAAAAAAAAAAAAAAAAAGGCTGAGGTGCAGCTCAGTGGTCCAGCTCTTGCAGAGCATGCAGGCGCGAGGCCCTGGGTTCAACCCCCAGTACTGCCAAAAGAAAATCTAATAGCAAATCTAGTTAGCAAAATAGGCAAAAGATATAAAAGGATGAGCCGGGCACGGTGGCGCCCGCCTGTAATCCCAACAGCTTGGGAGGCAGAGGCAGGAAGATCACAAATTCAAGACCAGAAGCAGTCTGTGCAACTTAGCGAGACCCTGTCTCAAAAAGTAAAAAAATGGGCTGGGAGTGCAGCTCAGTGGCCCAGCACTTGCAGAGCATGCAAGCGCGAGGCCCTGGGTTCAAACCCCAGTACCGCAAAAAAAAAAAAAAAAAAAAGATATAAAAGGATTTAACTCCTAATAAAGAAACCCAAAGCTGGGAACCATGGCAGATGCCTGTAATCCCAGCTACTAAAGAGGCTGAGGCAGGAGGATTACAGGTTCGAGGCCAGAAGCAGCCTGTGCAATTTAGCAAGACCTTTCTCAAAATAAAAAATAAAAAAGAGGCTGGGGGAGCCCAACTCACTTAGTAGAACACTTGCCTAGCATGCACCGGGCCCTAGGTTGAACCCCTAGTACTACAAAAAAGAAAAAAAGAAAAAAAAAAACACAGACCAATTGACTTTTTTATTAATTCTAGTGTTTTATAATGCAGTACCTTAACTCCATGCATAGATAACTTATAAATAAACACACACATGTTGGAGGTTATTATAATTTTAATATTAAATGCCCCCCAAAGTCTCATAGCTCTGTGGCATCTGATCCCGTCAGATCTTGGAAGCTAAGCAGGGTCGGGCCTGGTTAGTACTTGGATGGGAGACCACCTGGGAACACCAGGTGCTGTAGGCTTGGGAGACGGACGGGTAACCCACTCCCAAAAATCAATCCACCATTGAAAACCCTATGAACAGGAGAGAAACACTGATAATAGTGTTTCGCCTGTTGTACGCAGGATCCCTATGAGTCGGATACCAACTCGACTGCACCTAACAACAACAACAAAGTCTCATGCTTTAAAGACTTAGTTACCAGTCTATGGCACTATTGGGAGGTGTGGAGCCTTTAGGAGGTGGAGCCTAGTAGAAGGAAGTGAGGTCATGGGGGGTGTGCCCTTGAAGGGGATATTGGAACCCCAATGCAGTCCTCTTTCTCTTTGCTTCCCAGAAGCCATGAGATCAACAGCTTTGCTCACTTGCACGCTTTCCGCCCTGATGGGCTGCCTCACCACAGGGATGGCAAGGCATCACCAAACGGTTGTTGTTTGGTGCCGTAGAGTCAGTATCCGACTCATATTGATCCTCATAGGGTTTTCAATGGCTGACTGTTTCGGGATTGCCTTGGGAGTGGATTGCCAGGTCCTTCTCCCATTTTTGCGGTGCTGGGAATTGAACTCGAGACCTCAGAGACTGCAGCGCAGCGCTCTACCAACTGAGCTAAATCCCAGCCCTCACCAAACAGTAGTGCCAAGTAACCATGGACTGAAACCTCTAACAGGTGAGCCAAAATAAGTTTTTTTTTCTTTTAAGTTGATTGCTTTGTCAGAGTGACAGAAACCTGACTAACGCAGAGGCGCATACTGAAAATTTTCTTCCTGATAAGAGTGTTTCATTGAAAAGCAGACAGAGCAGTGGTCTAGACCACAATCCCAGGCTCTTTCTGCAGAAGCTTCAGGGTGAACCCTGCTGTGGCCTGGGGAGGTGGAGAGGGCCGAGGGACAGTACTCACCTCGATTTTGCCCTCCTGGGCGGCCAGTTTCAGTGGAGTGAGGCCCTGTAGGTTGCAAATGTCCTCGAGTTGCACAGAGGGGCAGAGGCGGGCCCCAGCCTGGAGGAGTCCGTCATACATGCGGATCACCAGAGCACTGTTCTCAGGCGAGTTGTCCGCGATCATCACCAGAGCGTGCAGGGCTGTGTTGCCCAGGGAGTCGGTGGCCTCCAGGCTGGCGCGCTGGTGTGGGTTCTCCAGAAGGTAGGTCACCACGTCCCACTGCTTGGTACATACGGCCAGAGATAGGGGCAGCTCACCTGCGGGCCAAGGGGGCAGCTTGGGGCTCAGGCGGCCCATCTTCCACATGCCGACTTCCCCCAGTCCTCAGACAGAAGGCCAGGACTCCTTGAAGCAGGTCAGGCCTCTTTACCACATAAGGGTAAAGAACAAGAGCCAGCCCACCAGGCCTCCATCTCCCTTGCCTCTTCCACTCTTTGCCAGAGCCCAGGCACACTGACTCTTAATTCAGACTCTGCCTGATCAAGTTGAGGTTATTTTAGGGCGGTGTTGTGCGTTTTTGTTGGTTTTTTGTTTTTGTTTTTGTTTTTCAGCACTCAAGATTGAACGCAGGCCCCCGTACGTGCTAGGGAAGTGCTGTACCGCTGCCAGCCCCTCCACCCCCCCTACCCCACCCCACCCCCACCTTTTATGTGGTACTGAAGACTGAATCCAGGGCCTTGTACTTACTTTGCAAGCACTCTACCACTAAGCTGCATCCCCAGCCTCCTTTTTATTTTTATCATGAGCCAGGGTCTGGCTAAATTATGCAGGCTGCCTTTGGCCTCAAACTTGTGATCCTCTTGCCTCTGCCTCCCAAACTGCTGGGATTACAGGCATGCACTACCATATATGGCTTCCCTTTCTTATCTTTCATTTTGAGACAGGGTCTCACTAAATTGCACAGGATGCACCTGTCTTAAACTCACCATCCTTCTGCCTCAGCCTCCCAAGTAGCTGGGATTACAGGCATATACCATAGTACCTGGCCTTCTTTTTTCTTTTTTTTCTCATGCTAGGAATAAAACTTAGGGCTTTCCACATGCTAAGCACAGACTCTACCACTGAGCTTCTCCCCCCGCCACCATGGCTAAGTCTTGACACAGGCCAGTTCTAGCAGTTCACCCTCATTCCCAGTCTGGGCTTGGGTGCATGCTGAGCATCCTTGGCCAAATGAGGATAAAACATGTAGTGGTTAGAAGCAGGACACTGGGGTCAGGCAGATCTAGGCGTAAGTGCCAGCTCTGCCAATCATTACCTTGGACAAGGCCTTATCAGCTCTGTGCCTCAATGTATCTAAGAAAGGCTCACTCACCAAAATAGAAGCAAGTTCCTTGGTGCTTCTGGAAGAACTGGCCACAGGCCAGGGCGTGCACGTTGGCCCCGTTCTCCACCAGGAGCTTCACGCACTGCAGGCTCCTCTTCTCAATGGCAATGTGCAGGGCACTGTGGCCTCGGTAGTATGCATCCGTGCACTGGGCGTTGACCAGGGGCCGGGGATTGCCAGAGTCCCGGTCAATCTGCAGCAGTGGCAGGATGCAGCCATTGACCCCATCCCGAAGGTTCAGCACAGCCTTCATCAGGCATGTCTTCCCTGTGGAGCCCTCTGTGGGAAAGAGGGAGGGAGGAGGCACACCAGGACACTCAGACCTGGAGCGGCTGGGCTGCCCGCCAGCTTGTTCAGCAAGCCCAGGCTCCAAAGTAGCCCATGGGAGGATAAAAAAAGATTGCTGCTACACACCAACTGGTGGGAACAACTTTGCTGCAAGGTAATGAGGGCTCCAGGCAATGGCTATTAAAATACCATCAGGTATAACTACAATTTCTGCCCGAAAAATTAAGCTTCTAAAATATAATTCGGGCTGGGATTTTGCTCAGTTGGTAGAGCGCTGTGCTGCAGTCTCTGAGGTCCCAGGTTCGATTCCCAGCACCACAAAAATGGGAGAAGACGTGGCAACCTACTCCCTAGGCAATCCTGAAACAGTCAGCCACTGAAAACCCTATGAGGGTTGCTATGAGTTGGACTCGACTCAACGGCCTCTAAGAACAACAACAATAAGAAGACATAATTCACCATTGTTGTTGTTGTTGTTAGGTGCCATCAAGTCAGTATCTGACTCATAGCGACCCTTATAGGGTTTTCAATGGCTGAGTGCTTCGGGATTGCCTCGGGAGTGGATTGCCAGGCCCTTCTCCCATTTTTGTGGTGCTGGGAATTGAACTCGGGGCCTCAGAGACTGCAGCGCAGCACTCTACCCACTGAGCTAAATCCCAGTACACTGAGCTAAATCCCAGCACTAATTCACCGTACATGCAACATTATCTATATAAGAATATTCGGAGTTGAGCATGGTGACACACACCTGTAATCCCAGGAATCTGGGAGGCTGAGGCAGGAGGACAGTGAGTTTGAGACCAGAGGCAGCAGGTGAAACTTAGCAAGACCCTGGCCCAAAATAAAAAATAAAAAAAGGTCTGAGGGTGCGGCTCAGTGGTAGAATGCTTGTCTAGCATGTGCAAGGCTCTGGGTTCAACCTTCCCAGGATGGAAAAGAAGGAGGAGGAGCAGGAAGAGGAGGATTAATAATAATAATAACAATAATAGCAATAATAATAATAATAATTGGGGTAGAATTTGTCAGTTTCTCCTCAATTTAAAGGTTCCGTCTCCTTCAGCAAGCAAGTCACTTGGCTTCTCTTAACTGCAGATTTCCTCTTTGAAAAATTGACTATTCCAGGGTTATTATAAGGATCTAAGGGAATAGTAGAAACAAAGTGCTTAACACAGAAAGGGCTGTGCACACAGCAAGTTGAGACCAAAAACTACTACCTAAACAGTGATAAATAAGGAATTGGTTAATTAAATGTTGGTGAATCTACACAAGCCTGCAGCCTTAGCACTGTGGTTTCAGATCCCATCAGATCTCAGAAGCTAAGCAGGGTGGAGCCTGGTTAGTACTTGGATAGGAGACCACCTAGGAACACCAGATACTGTAGGCTTGGGAGAAGGACCGGCAACCCACTCCCAGAAAAAAATCCACCACTGAAAACCCTATGAATAGCAGAGAAGCACTGACAATAGTCTATTGTACTTAGGTACTTAGACAATAGTCTGTTGTATGTATGTATATGTACATATATATATATGTGTATCTATATATATATGCCTGCAGCGGTAGCCCTGTGGCATCCGATCCCGTCAGATCTCGGAAGCTAAGCAGGGTCGGGCCTGGTTAGTACCTGGATGGGAGACCGCCTGGGAACACCAGAAGCTGTAGGCTTGGGAGAAGGACCTGGCAACCCCCTCCCAAAAAATCAATCTGCCATTGAAAACCCTATGAACAGCAGAGAAGCACTGACAATA